>JWZX01003361.1:0-51322 GCA_001275005.1 Chrysochromulina tobinii
GGGGGGGGGCTCACCGAGAGGTCGAATGATGACGACTGGATGTGCGGGGGGCAGCCACGCTGGGGGTAGCCACGCTGGGGGTAGCTACGCGGCTCTGGGCGTGAGCGACGACGAGCGCTTCCGCCTCTCGACCTACGGTGTGAATGATACCGACGGTGTGAATGACACGTTGATTTGCCACGGATGAGCCGCCTTGCATGCCGGTGCTCACCACAGCGCGGTCCCGCCCACACAGGTGTCGACGACACGTTTGACGGACGAGGAGGAGGAGGAGGTGGAGGAACTCGCTCGCGCCCACGACAGCGCGTGGACCCACGTGGGCGCCGTCGTGGGCGCTCAAGCGGCGGCCGAGGCGGAGGCGATCGAGGGCGGCGCCCAGTACGGCGGCGACGGCCCACGCCCAACACAGCGCGCGGAGGTGCCCTCCGAAGTGTTCGCGATGGCGCTCTCCCTCGCCTCCTCCGTCACCTCGCCGCATCTCGATGAGCAGGTGTGAATGCCACTGATGACCTGTGATGACCACCGATTGCGAGGTTTGATTGCCACTGATGAGGCTCTCCTTCAGCTCCGTCACCTCGCCGCATCTCGATCTCGCCGCATCTCGATGAGCAGTTTCGAATGCTCATCGCGTCCCTCGACGCGCCCACGATGACGCGCGCGGTCGCGGGCACCTCCGGCCGCATCGCCTCGTACGGCTCCCTCTCGAGCCAGGTACGCTGATGACCCCTGATGACCCCTGATGACCCCTGATGACCCCTGATGACCACTGATGACCACTGATGACCCCTGATGACCCCTGATGACCCACTGATGACCCCTGATGACCCTCCGTCGGCGCGCCGAGCAGGTGAGTGCGCGCCCCGGCGAGCCCCCGAAAGAGATCGCTCAGCTCGGTCCGGGCGACTTTTTCGGAGAGACTGGGTTGCTCGAGGGGCGCGTCACGCGCAACACCGACGTGCTGTGTCGGACGCCCGTCGAGGTGCTCATGATCGGCAACGCCATGTTCCTCCATTTGACTGGGCGCGCCAATGCGGGCTCCGCGGGGGCTGCCATCGCGTCCAAGATGCGAGAGCGAGCCGAAGCTCGGCAGCGCTCACGCTTGACACGGGCCATCGAGATGATGGAGGCCGCGCCGCTGCAGCCCATGAAATTCTGCAAGGGGGATGTGTTGTTTCGTCAAGGCGATCAGGCGACCCACTTTTACATCCTGAAGGCTGGTCAGCTTGCGAGCTCGTTCGTCGCCTCCACCGGAGAGCAGGCGGACCTCGGCATCCTCTCGGCTGGCATGCGCTTTGGGTGGAAGAACCGCGAATGGCGCCGATCGCCGCGGATTGCGTCTGATGACCTCTGATTGCCTCCCTCATCAGGCATGCACTTTGGGTACGATTCGGTGCTTGGAGAGGTCCACGACACGACTGTGCGGTGCCTGACGGATGCCGAGGTGCTCGCAGTGCCACGCGAGCAGCTGCAAAAGGCTGTCGGTCACGATACCTATCTGCAGTCCGTCTGGCAAGCACCCGCCAAGAGGTCGATCCTGCTGCGCCGTGAGCTGTCCCAAGCGCTGTCCCAAGCGCTCTCTCGCGGACAGGAGGATGCGATGGCGCCGACGAGCGGTGAAACCAAAGGGTTGGCAGGCGGCCTTGGCAGTCGTGCACTGAGAGCCGACAGGCTGAAAGCTGAGGATATTGAGCCGTTGCTACGGCGCTCGCGACCCTGTCGCCTCGTACAAGGTGAGGTGGTCTTCGAGCAAGGGTCGGTGCCGAGCGCAGTGTACCTGCTCCGCGAGGGAGAATGCCAAGTCGAGACGACCACAGGCGCCGGCAACTACACGACAGTGGTGGGCAAGCTCACGGCTGGAGATCATTTTGGAGAGGGGGCGCTGCTCGAAGGTCGCGATCGACGCAATTCAGCGGTTCGGTGCATTGACCCGAACGGCTGCCAGCTCGGCGTCCTGAGTAAGGGCGCCTTCAGCGCCATCTTGCGCGCGCAGCCCGAGCTTGCCACCGCGTTCGAGAGCATCACGGCCAGCCGCAATCGCAAGCGGCTTCGTTCCATCATCGCTTTGGCAGTCGAGCGCTCCGAGTGCGAAACGCGCTCGCTCAAGACCGGACAAGTGCTTTTCTCTCAAGGCGATACTGCTACCGACTTTTTCATGGTCGAGTCAGGCGCGGTGCAAATGGCATACCGAACCAGCGATGGTCGCCAGCTGCCGTCACGCACGCACCGCGCGGGCGACATTTTTGGTGCGTCCGGGCTGGTTGCCGGCGATCGCAAGCGGCGTGACATTGCCATTGCCATCGAGCCGACCGTGGTGAAAGCGATTCCACACTCGCGCTTCAACGCGCTTATGCGCCAAGACTCACTTCTCGCCGAGGGGCTTCGCCGGTCGACCACCTTCAGCGATCTGAACGGTGGTGAGTCGAGCGCAGCCACAGATCATAGTGCTCACGCCGAGCCCGTCCAGAAGGGTCGCGGTCGCAGTGTTCGCGAACTCGCGGTTGCATGGAGCGGCCACGTACTTGTGGGCAAAGACGCGTCGCGCGACAATAAGAACAAGGAGGCAGGAGGGCAACAACGCCCCTGAGAGCTGCTGCGTAAGCTGCCGAGCTTTTGCGTAGGCGCATGAGGATTTGCGCGTGAGGCTCAGCCCGCCAGGCCACACCCTGTCCCGGAGGCATGCAGATTGCATGCGTTCCCAACCCGTCAATCGTGTTACCAAATTAGTGTGTAACGGTTCGGGCGCGAGCCCTCCAGTTCGCAGTTGTTGTGCAATAAGTGACTAACTCAGTAAGATTCCCACATGGATTCCCATCGCGTGCATGAAGATTCCCGGGCCGCATACGCAGCCGGGTTTCGTTTCATGACTAGCCCCTGGAAATACTCGGGGCAGTTGGTGCCTCAGGGCAGGCAGTCCAGTGGGACGGCAGCCGCTGAGCACCCCGCACGCGATTTTGAGTAGGATCGTGTACAGGTGTCAGGTCGGTTTCAGGACTGTTACAGGCGTTGACGCGTGGCCGGTCTCAACGTCCTCACCAACCTCACGGCTCGCCCATGAGGTAGCAGAGCTGTGTGAAGCCCATTACTCCTGTCAAGTCAAGTCAAGTTGACCGACTTGACTCGACAGCGTCTCTTGCGGGGCTTCTTTTTTAACGAAGCGGAGACGAGATACATGCGAGGTCGCCCTGTCATCATGTCGCTCGCGCTGCTCGCACGCTGCCTCACGCTTCAGACATGTGCTGCAGTCCAGCAGACGCCATCGACGGCCGGACGCGGCTTTGGTGCCGTACCCACCAGCAAAAAAGAAAAAGCAGTGAGCAAGGTGCAGGACGGTCTGAACACTGCTGGCACGACCAACGCAGCTTTCGAAGAGTGGGCAAAGAAGAGTGGCATCGAGAAGTTTGAACCCATGGAGATCCACGAGTTCCCGGACACGGGTCGAGGCGTGCGTGCGACCACAGAAATCGTTCCCAGCGCGCGCATCGTCAAGGTGCCCTCGCGCCTCGCCCTGCAGGTGAACTCGCTCACCAAGAGCCCGGCGTGGTGCGACGAGGCATGCTGGAAGGCCGCCAAGTGGGACGCGCGGCTGGCGATGATGCTCTTGCGCGAGGAGCAGGACGCACGCTCCGACCTCAAGCCCTGGCTGGCGCAGCTCCCGCGCTCCTTCAACACGCCCGTGCTGTGGTCCGACGCGGCCGCGGCTTTTGGTGTGGTCAGCTACCCCGCCCTCTCTGCCGCCGTGGCGGCGCAGCGCGCTGAATGGGACGCTGCGCGCGCCAAGGCGCCCGGGGCGCCGTCCAAGGAGAAGTGGGATTGGGCCATGAACGTCGCCCGCTCGCGCGCCTTCTCAGGCCCGTATACGCCCAGCACCTTTGTGGGCTCGCTCAGTACGCTCTTCGGAGCGTCCACCCTCGCGCTCGTGTACGCGCTCGTCGTGGGCGGCGCGGGCGCGGCGGATCAGGCCTTTGACGGCTTCCTCGCCGCGGTGGTCTTCATCCTGTGCAACGACTTCCTCATCGGCCCGCGCTTCTCGTCTGCCAAGCGCCACGTTCTCTGCCCGTGGATTGATTTGCTCAATCACGATGGCAATCTCGGCAAGTCCGAGATAGCCTACGAGTACTTCTCGGATGCGTTCGCGGCGCGGCTCGACCCCGATGGTGGCGCGGTGGCCGCGGGCAGCGAGGTGCTCATCTCGTACGGCCCGCGCACCAACGACGTCCTGCTGCAATACTACGGCTTCGTGCAGCCAAACAACCCGTTCGACATCTTCGCTGTGCAGCAGGAGATGCTCATCCTGGACCTCAATGCCCACCGGACGCTGAGCGCCGAGGCGCTGCCGGCGCTCGCCAAGGCGGGGCTGACGGACCCGACGGCCTTCCATGCGCTGAGTGCCGACGGGGCTGGCGAGTCGACCAGCCGTCTCGCTCGCCTCGTCCTGCATCCGGCAGCGGCCTCTCAGGCCGACGAGGGCAAGCAGCCACTCTCTCCAACGGCCGAGGCCGATGTGCACCGCGCCCTTGCCGCCGTGGCCGAGGCACGGCTCGCGGCCATGCTGCTGCCCGAGCAGGTGGCGGCCGCGGCGCTCGCCGAAGACGTGCCGAGAGAGCTGATGACCGCCTTCATTGCCGAGAAGCGTCGCGTGCTCGAGGCGAGCTCGAGGGCTCTTCGGCGGAAGGCGTTGGGCGTGGGGGCGTGATCGTCGAGGCCCACGGCACATGCCGTGGCTGGGGTACTTTTGGTGCTCCGTCACGAATTGAGACCCACCTCGTCGATTGGGCGCGAATTGGGGACACGAGGAATGCTCGGGTTTAATTAGGCTGCCTCGCGACTCAGTCTCAGATGAGTGTTCTCTTTCATGCAAATCCGATTCGATGAGCGCGGTCTCCGGAAACTCCATCCGATCCCTAGCGTAGCAGCTCGGACGAATTTGCAGAGAGCGCATTCACGCCACACGCCACACCGCGCCACACCCAGAGGCACTCTAACGCGAGATCATACTAAGGTCGATGCCTGCTGCGCACGCCGCTCGGCGGCCTCTGCCATCAAGCGCCGCCGTTCTACCGCCTCGGCTGCGGCAGCTGCTGCGGCATCCTCGGCCCGTGCGCGCTTTTTGCCGCCTTTGGCGCCAGCGATGACAGAGCCAACGGATGACGATGACGCCGCGGTCCCGACGCTGCTCTCGCCACCCACCTTCTGCCCCGCTCCCCAGCAGTGCAGGATGCCCTTGTCAGGCAGGTGATTCAGCTCCGTGAGCAGCGCCTCGGCCGCGCTGCAGATATGGTCGAACCTGACCTTGCCCAAATTCTGGCCGCCGTATACGCGAGACACCATGACAGCAACGTCAGTTGCCTTGAGCCTCGTGAGGCAGCCCATCAATCGCTGCCCACCATTTGCTTCGCCGTCGTCGTCGTACGCCTTTTGTAGCTTGCCCGCCTCACGAACACGAAACGCTGTCATGTTGTTGTCGGCACCAGCAGCATCACCCTCACCTCGCATGAGGACAATCGCTGCATGTGCCGCAGCTACTGAGCGCACCGGCCATACGACCTGGGCGGTGAAGAGGGAGCCACGATCGGTGATCGATGCGGAGGAACGCGCCAGCTGCACGCTGCCGTGACGCCCTAGGTGGCGAGTCTCGCCGTGCATTGTGAACGAAGTTCATCTGAACTTCTGAAGCATTGCTGGAAAAGGTCAGCTCAGAACAAACGCAAGGCCGCTAGCCGCGATACTGTTGTACGCTCTAATCCGGGGGCGCCGCGCGCGCGCACGCCGCGGCGACGGGGCAGAAGGCCCATTCGAACGCCAGAGGGGTTCTCGCTCCTCACGACGAACACGACGAGCGATGGCGCGTGAGCCTCGCAGAGAGCCACGCGACGGCAAGGGCGAGCAGCGCCGTCGTCGATGCCGCTGGAGGCGCGGCGGCGCGATGCGTGCCGGAGGCGACGGGGACGAGGTCTGGCGGGATCTTCCATACGTCATTCGAGCAGTCGAATCGCCCAAATCTGTTACAGTCTCCTTGGCCTCGGTCCACCTGCGGCACAATCGCGTCGAGCACGAGCTCAAACTCGGTGCGCGCCGTGTTGAGCCCCATGTCCTGTACGCTCACAAACCACTCGGCTGCTCGCCGCAGGTCGGCCCGTCCCTGAGCGCCGTAGGGGACGATCGACGTGTTCGCACTCGCGTAGCGGCGAACGCCCGTGTAACGGTCGAAGGAGGTATACCATGTGAGCTCACAATCTCCCACGCAGCTCGATCCCACGACGTCGGTCGGGTCCGAGCAGTCGCCCACGCAGAGGGCATTCTGGATGTCGCCGGGGTAGGTGGACGCGCGACCCGCCCGCAGGTAGACTGCGCGCACTGCGCCGCGCGTCACGTTGAGCCGCGCGCGGAGAGCTTGTGCTGAATCGAGCACCCGCACAACAAAGTGGACCATCCGACCGCAGCAGACCGAGCCGTCGCCGCCGCCCGCGCGCGGCGTGATCGTGGTGCCGAGTGGCTTGCGCGCCGCGCTCAAGTGGAAATTGAGGTCCAACGTAGTGGGCATGAGGCCTTGTGCCTCGGCCTCAGCCCTCGGCGCGAGGTAGACGCCTATGTGCCACGTGCGCGGGACGAACGGGTTGTCGGGGGCCATCGAGACGCTCATCGGCTCGGTGAGCCACAGTCTGTTGGTCGTGATGCTCGAGCCCACATCGTAGAGCGTCGCATTGGGTGGCGCGCCCTCCCTTATGAGCAGGTGCGTCACGCTTTGCGACAGGCCCACGAAGACATTCGCAGCCTCCTCGTTGGTCGCCTGGACCGTGTAGCGGCGCCACTGGCCATAGCTCACACACCCAGGGCGCACCTCACGGTGGGCCAGCGCGCCGTCGGCAAACGGCTGGTGGCGCACCTGATGAAGGGGGCAATCCGATGCAATCAGACGTACTCAGACGTACTCAGGCGTGCTCCGTCGGCAAACGGCTGGTGGCGCAAGGCGCACCGTGAGCTCATAAAAGGGCCGGTTGGGCTTCATCTCGTTGTTGGCCCGATTAGGGTTGCACGTGGGCGGCGTCGTCCCGGCCCGCATGGACGTGTACAACGGCTGGTAATGGGGGCCCACGTACCCGTTGGTGCAGCCCGCGCCGATGTATTGCATGCCGACGGGCGACTGGAGGGTCGCCGCGTGCACAGCGAGCGCATACCGTCCAGCTTGGGGCGCCTCCGTGCAGAAGAGCGACGCGTTCGCGAACTCAGTCGAGTTGACGATTGGCACGACACGCACGTCGGGCAGAACTGCCACCGCCGCCGCGCCCCCGCCCTTTCCGACCGGCGGCGGCGGCGGCGGGCGGAAGACGTTCACGGCGGTGGGGCATGTGTTGCGCGAGACGATCAAGCTGCCGAGCAGGCCGTGGTCGACATGATCACGCGCCTGGCCCGTCAAGTCGTCTACGTACGTCGAGAAGCGCTCAAGACGGCGCAACGAGAGGCTCAGCACGTCGAAGCTGCCCACGTTGATGGCGAAGTAGTGCATCGCATCGGGCTCAATGGGTGCGGTGATCACGTCGCCATCGCTGACCTGGCGCGGCACGCGCGTCGCCGCAATGTCAAACGGGCAGCCGAAGCCCAGCATGCTACCCCACGAGCAGCGTACGCCGACCATCACGAGCGGGTGCACGAGCGACGCGCAGCCCTGATCGCCGAGTGTGGTGTTGAACCCCAGCGTCAACGTGAGCGAGTCGACGCCGGGCCGATAGAACACGGTGCCTGGCACTGCGGCCGCGGCCGCCTGCGTCGGGTTGAAAGTCGCTGGCACGTCCCACTGCGATGGCATCGCGTTCAGAGCACCCATGCCGTTGACGATGATCACGTCGCTCGTGGCGTATCGATTCTGCGTCTCGACCCACATGCTGTCGAACTGCACGACGACGGCCTGGGTCTCGCTGACTGTCGTCGCACGTCTCACGGTTCGGACCACGGTGTCTGGCGGTAGAGGTGTCTGGCGGGCAAAGGTCGTCACGCTGCGCTGGCCCGTTGTCACAAACTGGAACCACTGCCAGTGGCCGTGGCAAAGCCCGCGAACGTGCAGCGGTGTCGACGAGAGTACGGGGATCGGCCGCTGCGCAAACTGGCCCGGGCTTTCAGGGTTGGGCGGCATGCCACAGGGAACCAGCTGGGGCGGCGGAGGCGGTGGGAACGGAGGCCTGGGCGGAGGCGAGGGCGGTGGCGGTGGAAACTGGGGAGGTAAGGGCGGCGGTGTGCGGGGATTCAAGTCGGGCGGTGGGGGCCTCGGGGATCGGAACCGCGCGGACATGCCAGCGACCTGCGGCTCAGCGAGGGCGGGCGGCGGTGTCCCAGGGGGCGTCAAGGGAAAAAGGGCGTGAAAGAGTGAACCGTACAAAAACGGGGAACCGGGACATCCCCGGTGCACGGAAAACTCGATGTGCCTCGCGGGAATTCGTGTCTTCCAAATTCGTTTAGTTTCTGCAACTGGTCCTTTTCTTGCAATCGAGACTCCTGAATCGGAGGCCGACATGCCCCCGCGGACGAACACGCCAACGAAATCTTCGCGCCCGAGCACGTCGCCGGCTCCATCGCGTCCTCCATCCGCCTCTCCGGCACGCAAGGCGGCGTCTCCTAAGCCATCGGCGAAGAAGGCCGCGGCCAAGGCTGACGAGGCCACACCCGCAGCTGCAGCCATTGAGCCTGATGCAGAGGTCGCAGCTCCTGCTGCGACGGTGCCTGAGACGAGCAACGGCAATGGCCATAATCCCGTCTCTGCCGAGGCGCCTAGCAGCGGCCCGCAGTGGGCGCTTCCGCTCTGCATCCTGGCGACTATAATTGCGATCGTCGTCGGGGCTGCTGTCTGGCCTGATGAGCTCCAACTGGAGCCGAGGAAGGTAACGAAGATCGGACCGGACGCCTTCGAACTCGACAAGCTTGAGCTCAAAGCATCCAAAGACGGCTACACCGGCAGCAACCTGGTGGTCTTCACCTACAATGCCAGTCTGAAGCCCGACTGCCCGGCGTGCACGGCGCTGCACTCGGTGACCGTCAGCACCGAGTTCAAGAGGGAGGTCGCGAATTGGCGACACAAGAAGGTGCTCAGGATGGGCAAGATCCTATGCAACAACGCGAAGCAGAACACAGATCTGTGCGAGCGCTTCAGCGCCGTCGTAGGCGCGGGTGACGACTTCAGCCCCGTGAATGCCATCGAACCAACAGTCTTTGTGGAGGGCAGCCGCCAGATGAAGCCGGCAGCAGACGGGTACGCCGGCAACGTGCTCGTCCTCTTCACCCAGGAGTCCTCGGCAAAGGCGCCGCCGTGCGAGCCGTGCCAGAAGCTCGACGCCCTTATCACTGACCCGACGTTCGAACGTCGTGAGGCTGCGTGGCGTAAGCGCGGCCTCGCGCGCATCGCCAAGGTCTACTGCAACAAGCAGATCGATCTGTGCGAGCGATTTGGAGTGACGGGCTCGAGCGGCACCGAGCCAGGGTTGCCGCACGTCGTGTGGTTCAAGGGTGGCGAGGAGCAGGGTATGTACGAAGGCGGGCACAGCAGCCTGGGAGACTTTGACAAATGGGTCTTCACGCATTCCATGCCGCACGTGCTCTGGTTCGAGCATGGCAAGGAGGCCGTCGCGTACGATGGCAACACATCGAGCGTTGCGGATTTCCACAAGTGGGTCGTCGCAAAGGAGGACGTGGCTGAGCGGGCTGAATTGTGAGACGGTCTCTGTCAGCAATGCGTGTGCGCGTGCGTGTGCGCGGGCCGCGGCTTCCCGGATCTCTCGCGCGTCCGTGGGCCGTCGCGGTCGTGTCTGAAAAAATCACATCAGTTTCGAAAATGCACCGCATCCCCTCCGTGTGTGCGAGCATGCGATGCACGGGGTGCGGCATCAGGGATGCCGCGCAAGGTAGCGGCACGGCATGCAAAACGTCCGCCGTTCGGCGCTTTCGGGGGTCGCCTGAGTCGCCTGCGGTGGCGGCCTGGCGCCTGCGCGCTGCGGCGGGCGCAGGCTCACCATGCGCGCGCACGCGCGCGTACCGATGGGCGGCGCGCGCACACAACCGCACAAATACAATGACAAAAGGGGTGTTCAACACGCTCGCAGTTCTGCGGAGAGCTTCGCATTGTGCAAAACACCGAGGGCAGTCCAAGCCTCGGCAAGGGCACAAGACGTGGCGGCGGAGGGGTGTGGCAAGCTTTCTCGAGAGAGCTCGCATGCAAGTCCCCGGCCGCCACGCGTGCGCGTGCGCCCGATGACCGACTTACCTCTCTGGCGCCAAATCGAAAGCCAAATCGTCCCCGGCGGCAACTTGGCATTGCGCCAGCGACGGTGTCAGGGGAAGCAGCACCCCACGCTCGCTCTCGCACAGGCGCAGGGGCACGGTGGCCGTCACGACGAGATCCGCCGCCGCCAGGCTGGGCGCCGCGATGCTGGCGAGCAGCGCTGCCGCCTCGATGCTCACGCGTGATGCCGGCTGTGCCTGTTCAAGCAGCGCCTCCACCAGCTCGACTGACTCTAGGCGCAAAGATTCGCCATACGAGCCGCAGTCGCGGTGGATCCACTTTAGGCGCACCGCCGTGGCCCTGGCTGCGGGAGGCTCGCGCGGAGGAACGCCCGCGCCTGCGCAGGCATCCACCTGCCATCCCAACGAGCGACCGTGGACAAGATGAAAGCGGAGACCACACGCGCACAATCAAGACTCTAGGGGCAAGGACTGGCGCGCGACGTTTGCGCAGCGGCGATGGGCATGGGTTGAACCCATATCGCGCACCCCAAAGCACGCACCTTTCGCCTCGGTGGCCGCCGCATCCCTAGACCCGACGCCGGAGGTGAGTGGCCCGACGAACACTTCTAATCGCAAAGTCAATATCTCCGACGTCGAGGTCAGGACTTGATGAGATTTCGCATAAAGCCGCCGCTCAAACGTTGACGGAACTCTAATTAGTACGGAAGTGCACTGTCAAACTTCCTGCGGACTCTTTGGATACTCCAGTCACCTCGTCTCCTTTCTCCGACGACGGTCGACGGACGGCCCGAGGCGCGGTCCGACGCGCGGTCCGACGAAGCGACGATCGGCGTCCCGAATCACAGACTCGAAGCACACCTTTCACCTACCCGATCTTTGGCAGAGGGGCCGCGCGAAAGTTGGGCGACTTTCTCATCTGTGGGGTGAGCAGCGGTGATGACACGGAGGCGGCGAGCAGGCTGTTCACCGAGCCTCCCTTGAGCCGCTGCGTGATGGGAACCCCAACGGGCGTTCGCGGCGGCGGCGAGCCGGTAGGGCTCATCGCACGCCCGCCCGGGCTGCCAGCCAAGCCGCCCGGGCTGCTCGTAGCTAAGCCGCCCGGACTGGCCGCTCCGAAGGGCACGGCGCCGGCGCCTCCACTCCAGCCTGGCGGCGGTTCGTATACGGAATCGGCGGCGGAGCGCAGCTTGGACGCAATGTCGGCGAACAGGTTGTGCGCGATCGCCGTGCGAATGAAGGCCTCGGCGAGGATGGCGTCCGTCTCGTACCCGAGCATCTGCTCGGAGAGAGCGAGTGCCTCGTCGTACAGTTTGAAAGCCTCGCCCTCGGTCACATTGGGCTTGCGCACCTTAATCATCTGAATGAACTCGTCGAGTTGAAGGATGCCGTCCCCGTTGTCGTCTGCCTCGAGGAAGATGGACTGCAGCTGCTTCGAGATGCCGATCTGGGCGTCCTCCCACACTTGCATCATCACGGTCAGGAACCAGTCGAGATCCACGCTGGCGCTCGACATGCCGGGAACCAAGGGCAAGTCCATCTTGCCGTTGGGCGAGCCCGCGCCCCCTTCGGTGGCCGCCGCCTTGACGCGCGCACTCAGCTTGTTGAGCAGCACCGTGTCGCGCACGAGGAATTTGAGGGCCTCTAGCACCTGCACCGTCGACACGCTCATTTTCTCGGCGGAGAGTGCCACCTCGATCTGAGTGCGCTGCTGGCGTCCCCACGCCGGGAAGAGGGCGTGCAAGCAGAGCACACAAAAGTCTGCCTGCGGAGGCGGCCAACAGCCTCCTGAGTCGGTCGCGATCCCCGTGAGCGAGCGGAAGGCGTGCACGCGGTACGGCA
Source organism: Chrysochromulina tobinii (assembly GCA_001275005.1). NCBI lineage: Eukaryota > Haptophyta > Prymnesiales > Chrysochromulinaceae > Chrysochromulina > Chrysochromulina tobinii. Next base: position 12,067 of record JWZX01003361.1, read on the forward strand.
TCGCGTAGCGGGGCTGCTTGGCCACCTCCATGAGCGTGGCAGCCAGATTGTGCAGCGCCTGCACCGCGTCCGTGCGCCGCCCGTGGCGCGTGGCCAAATAACGCCAGAGCTCGTCGCGCACGCACATGCGCGGGCGCTCACTACGGCGCGAGGCGCCATCCGAGTCGACCTTCATGGCGAGGGAGCCTCCCACCACGCGGAGCAGCTCGGCCGTCGAGAGGAGCGTGGTGTAGGTCATCTTGCGGCGGAGCATCTCCGCCATCGACGCCCCGCCGCCAAGCTGATGCTGCACGCCGCTGCTGCCGCCCTCTTGGACCGCCCCGTCGGACTCGTCCTCCTCGGGGACCTCAACGGGCGCAGGCGACGCAGCCAACGAGGGCGAGGCGAGCAGGTATGAACCGTCTGCTGCCCCTATCTCCCCAATCTCCTTGTGCGTCTGTTGGCGCACCTGGCGGCGCGAGCCAATGGTCGCTCGAGTCGATCCATCCTTGCGCTTGATCGGTGCCATGTCGAACGCGCCGTCGCGAGCGCCCTCGGGGGTAGGCGGCTCCCGGGCGCCGTCGCGAGCGCCCCCGGCCATGCCCGCCTCTCGCGCTTGCATTTCGCCCCCTCGGACGCCATAGCGCTCGACATAGCACTCGAGGATCGCCTTGAGCTCCTCCGCCTTGAGGGACTCGAGCATTGCATGCATTGTCTGGAGCCGCTCCTCGGCGCTCGCATCTCCCATAAAGAGAGTCTTCGCCTTGCGCAGCACGGCGCCCAACTCGGCGCCCGTCAGATGGCTCGTCGAGATCTCCTGCATGTGGAGCAGCGCCTCGGCGCCATGAGTGTCGGCGGCCATGTGCTGTATGACGTGTCCGATTCCTTCGCCAGAGAAGGAGGCGAGGAGGTCGGCGCCGAGCACGTACTGCATCGAGGCCGGAAGCCATTCGATGAGCGCAGCGAGCAACTCCTCACGCCACGCCTCCGCAATCTCCTTGGGAGGGTCGTCTAAGGCGACCCTGAGGAGACTTCCCACCTGCTTTGCCGTCAGCTCGTCCTTGAGGCCCTTGAGCATGAGCTCGAGCTGCTCGAGCTTCTGCTCAGGAGCGGAGACGGGTCATCAGTGGTCATCAGTGGTCATCAGTGGTCATCAGTGGTCATCAGTGGTCATCAGTGGTCATCAGTGGTCTTCAGTGGTCTTCAGTGGTCATCAGTGGTCATCAGTGGTCTTCAGGGGTCATCAGTGGTCTTCAGGGGTCATCAGTGGTCATCAGGGCTCATCAGTGGCAGCTCACATGCTCGGACGAGGAGAGGCCCGTATCGCCACCTTGAAGAAGAGCGTCCGCGCCCTTGCCGCTCTTGCTCGGCATCTTCATCATGGCCATGGACACCATGGCAGTCTTCATCACCTGGGAGGTCTTGAGTATCGAGCGCGAGTCGAACTCGGACTTGACCACGGCGGCCTTGCGGTTCCATTCGAGCTCGCGCCGGAGCACCTGCATCTTCTGCGCCATCGAGCGGTTGGCAAGCAGGAGCTCCTGCAGCCGCTCCTCTTGTGTCGCCTTCTCCTCGACGTCGGATTGTGTCTTGAGTGCGGAGCGCGAATGCATCTCGGCGACCGCGAGGAGGAGCCTCGCGATCCAGTCGTCGTAGCGACTCCGGATCGTGTCGAGAAGCTCACCGCGCTCCGCGCACGTGACGCGCACCTGACGCGCCACCTCTGCGAACGCCGCGTCCCACGCGACCATCTGGTCGCCCAGACTGTGCGATGCGGCCGCCAGCTGCTGCTTCAGCTGGGCCTCGAGTCGGATCACTTGCTCGCGAGAGGACGGGTTGCTCTCCTTCGCGCGCGCCAACGCCGCTCCGGGTGACCCGCGCGACTCGGCGAGCAGGCCAGGCGGAAGCCCGAGCGCACCGGGCGTCGACGGGCGCGAGCGCGGCCACGAGCCGGGACTATCCTCGGATCGGAGCCGCAGGGAGTCGATGCTGGCCGACGGGTCGAGCCCCGCAATCTGCAGGATCATCGCGCTCGGCGCGGGTGGCACGCGCGGCGGATTCGACATGCTGTGCGGCAGCCGCTGCTCGCCGAGCAGCTCGGCCATGTCTGGCGTGGCCACATGTCGCACGCTCTGCAGGTCAAGCTGTGGCCGTGTGGCCGGCGAAGCGCCACCTGAAGCGGAGCCGGACGACTCGGTCTCCTTCCAGATGACGCGCCCGCCAGGGTAGACGATCGGCTTCTGCGTCTGGGGGTCGGGTGCTCGGGGCCGCTCAGACTGTTTGTAGGAAGAGACCTGCCTGTGCGTGGGCACGGGCGGGTAGTGCAGTTTGGCTAGGCTGCTCTCGCCGGGCAGCATTCTCATGTCGTCGAGCAGAGGTGGGAGGCTCGTCGGCGTGTTTATGAGCACCATCGAGCAGCACCGCAATTGTGTGCCAAGCAAGCCCGCCCTCGGGGTTGGTTTCCATGATTCTCGACGCTCGCAAGGTATGAAACGGCGGCCGGCGTGTTTGTAAGACCCCCGGCTGTGGTACCCGGTAAAAAGACACCGGGGGGAGCCGGGACACACACGGGTAACCCCCCCCCCCGGCGGCGGGTCCGCCTAGTTGCAGAGAGCTCTCTTGACTCTTCTCTCGATCACTCACCGCTGTCGGACGCCCCGCTACACCGCGCACGGTCCAGAACCGAACCGTGAGACTGAACCGTACGCGCGGGATCGCGCGACAAACCTCCCCGGCATGACTCTGTGCCGCATGTGTCGCACACAGGACACGATGGCTTGATTTTGAAGACCACCCTCGTCAGAGCCTCAGAGGTACGCCCCCGCTAGCCCGGCCAATCCCTCCTGGCCCACCTTGCGCGCGGCCACGGCGCAGCCGCGCCGGAGTGCCTCTTGCGGCGGCGCCCCAGTGGCGATTGCCGCGAGGCTGCTCCCGATGAAGGTGTCGCCTGCGCCCGTCGAGTCGACCACCTGCTCGACTCGGCGCGCGGGCTCATAGTACGCTATTGGCTCCTGGGCGGCGCCCAACTCGGCGCCCCGCAGCTCGACAGCAAACGCGCCGGTCGACCCCCACGCGCACACCCACAGCGCGGGCCGCCGCGGATGGTAGCTCGCATAGGCGCCGTCGTGAGCGCTCGTGTCGGCGCCGCCTTGCTCAGCACGGCGCTCGGCACGCGTGCCCAGCGCAATCAGCGTCCGCACGGCGAGGTGGCCGCGAAAATCGACGCCGTCGTAGGCGCCCATGGCGCCGTCATGGGCACCATGAGCGCCGTCGTGGTCACCAATGGCGCCGTCGTGGGCACCATGGGCGCCGTCGTGAGCGCCCGGCTCGACGCGGAGCTCGGCGGCGTGCTTCTCGACCCACTCCCGGCTAAAGTAGGCCACGTCAGCATGCTCGATGAGGGCGAGCGCGTCCGAGACGCTGATCGCGGGCTTCTCGAGCTCGATCGAGATCTGCCATGCCTCACCCGCCGCCCGGCGCGCTTGCACGGCACGCGTCATCGCACCAACGCTCACGACCTCCCGCCCTTCAAAATGGACAAACCCTCGCTTGCCCGGCGCGGGCGCGGGCAGACGCGCACTTAGGTGCGCGGGCGAGAGCTCTCTGAGACCGCGCCGGCAGCTCACGATCGTTCGCGAGCCGCTCGCACGCGACTGCACGATGGCTGACGTGGGAACTCCGGGCAGTAGCGCGCCCGCGGCGGCGCCCTGCGCGCCGGCGGCCACCTCGGCCACCTCCTCGCGCAGTGACGTGTCCACGCCGTGCCCCTCGAGGTCTCCGAGGACGAAGTCCGTCTCGGGCACAGTCGCGCGCGGCGGCACGGCCCCCATCCAGCACAAACGCGTCGCGGCGCCCGAGGCACGCAGCATCTGTGCGGCCACCACCGCACTATTGGCGGCGTTGCCGCCGCGCCGGCGACGCACGTGAGTCGCACGCACCGCCGTGTCCTCAGCGGGGTAGGCCGGCACGTGATGGATCTCGTCGAGGTAACAGCCGCCCACGATGACGACACATGCGAGGGGCGTTGCGGCGGCGGCGGCAAGGGCGGCCGCCACGGAGCCCGCCGCCGGCGGCGGACCAGCCGTCGAGGCCGCCGCCGACGGCGGCGGCGGACCGGCCGTCGGGACTGACGGCGGCGGCGGCGGTGGAGGCGCCGGTACAGCTACTTTGACGAATGCGGGCAGTACTAGGCCTTTGAAGCCGAGATTTACAATCTCGGCTTGCTGGAGCCCCTCCATCGAGAAGCCCGCGTCCATAGGCGGGCAGCGACCGAGCTCGACGCCCTGGAGCGCCGGCGCGAACGCCGACGCCGAGCCGAGGAGCGAACGGGTGATCGAGGCGACGCAGAGCATGCCCTGGTTGTCGCCGTTGACCAAGACGACGAGACCACGTGGACCGCGATCGGCGTCGGGTCCGTCGAAGCACACGAGCAGTACACCACGAAATCCGTCGTTGGCCGCCTGGTGCAGCATCCATCGGTTCGGTCGCGCTCCGTCCTCCGAGGCCACATCAAAGACGAACATGCCGACGCCCATACCGGCACTCATGAACGCTTCGCTTCCGCGATCGGGGCGGCGTGTGAGCACACAACGTGCGGCCGCATGCGAGATGCCGCCGCAGCCACCCGGCCGACGGTAGGCAAGCGCGAGCTGGCGGAGCCAGTCGAGCAGCGCCGCCGACGAGCCCAGCGCGCCCGCGGCCAGCGGAGGGAAGTTGAGGCGGCCGCCGTCGACGCGCGTGCCGTCATCCCGATAGCCGTCGGCATAGTGCTTGCCCGGCGACTCGTGCGCAAAGGAGAGGCCCAGGGCGCAGCTCGTGCCGCATGCGGCGAGGTGCTCGTCCATGAGCGCCGCCATCGGCGTCTTCTCGCGCGTCTCGAGGAGGTGCTGAAGGATCAAGAAGCCGCCACCGGAGTAGCCGAAAACGAGGCCTGGCCGTTTGGTCACGAAGAGCGGCGCGTAGCCGTGCGGTGCGGGCGCGTCTGACCTGCCGCTGATGAGCGCGAGCATCGATGGAAACTCTTGCGAGCGAGGGATGCCATTGACGTAATGCATCTGCGGCCCTGTGTGGTCCATGAGATGTGTCAACGTCACCTCGTCGGCCCATTCCCGCGGGCAGCCCTCGGCGGAGACAAGACGGTACGGCGAGCCCGCCTCGGCAAGCAGCGCGTTCACGCTCGTGTCGAAGGAGATACCCCGATCCGAAAAGTACTGGTATGCGAATACCGCGGCGATCGGCTTGCTCAGCGAGGCAATCTCAAACCAAGTGGAGTCAAAGACAGGAGTGGAGGTCTCCCGCGAGGCGAGTCCGGCCACCTGAGTGCAAACCACCGAGTCACCGTCGCCAGTGGGCTTCAGCACGGCGAACGAGGCGCCCGTGACCCCAAATTTGCGCAGCGCGTCGTCGACTAGGCTCGGGTGCACAAGCTCTGGCATGTTTTGCGACGAAGGCGAGCGGAGTGGGAGATGTGAATCTCAAAAGACATGGTACCAAAAAGACTTGATGGAGCTCACTCCCTCTTGCCATGGAACTGCCTGCACGCATTCCTCTGCTACGCACAGGTTTTCACGCACCTACCGGTACGATCCACCACACTGAAAGGGAGGTTACAGAATCTTGGGGACGCCACGGGCGGGTCACGGTATCGAGGGTATCGACGACTGCGCTGCCGTTGGCGTGCGCCATTCATCCACACCCTTCGTTGCGATGGGCAGGCATTCAGAGCCAGCTGGCGGTGGCACCGCCTTATAAAGTATCTGATGTCTTTTTGAGCCCACGTACGGCTCCGGTCCCACACGCTGGCGCGAAGACCGCACGGACCGTAGGGTGAGGTGCTTGCTGATCGTCCCTGAGATGCTGATCGTCTCAGCGAGGAGGTACCCAGCGAGGATCTCACTCGCTTTGCGAGCCTTGATGATATTCACTCTGCGGGCGTTGCTCGCCAACGGCGCTGCACATGCTATTGGTGCTGTTTCTCCCGCCGCTGCTGCTTTTGCGTCAAGGGCGAGAGACTGCCTCCTCATCGAGCTCGTTCGCAAAGATGAGCGTGATGGCATGGTTGTGGTCGATCTGCGCTTCATGAGCGCCATGGCAAGGCCAGATTCGACGCGTGTAGGCTGGTTCAACTTCGGATCGAACTTTAATGCCTTGAAGCTCCCAGAACTGGGGCTGCTGCTGCCTTCGCTCGTGGCAGGTGAGGCTGGAGCCGTACGTGAGTTTTGCAGCGCCCGGCTGGATACCGTGGTCTGGAGCAGTCGGCTAGTCATGCTGAGCCCATTCATCAGCTTGCGATGACTGCTGACAGTTTTATGGCCCTTGCCTGGCTTAAGCTTCCGGCCAGAACGGGGATCCAGCGACGAAGGCCGGATGTGTGTCGTGCCCTGCACCGCCTGAAGCACCGCCGCTGCCGTGTCCTCGTTGATGGGTATATACACGATGTCACAGTCGTCCTTCCAGATGCAGCCGTCTGGCGGCGAGCCTCGTGCGATAATCCAAAAGAGCTTCCACAGGAAGTGGACGTACTCTTCAGCTGACACGCCCAAGGTGTACATGTCGGCGAACTCGAAGATGCAATCCATAAAGACCTCCTTGCCCATGCGATCGTCGACCGAATCCTTGGCCCACTCCTCCTCGGCAACAGCAAGCGCGTCGTCCTCGTCCCACTCCTCGACCGTGGCACGGTACAGCTTCCGGCTGAGCAGCACGTATGTGTCCTTGGACAGGAGGGCGCAACGCTCAGAGTCGGGCGGCACCTTCTCCCCATTCTGTGTATTCTGTGCACTGGTCCACCATACTTCGAGGACGCGCGTGACGTCGGGGTTGCGCCGGAGCTGGAGGCGCCGATTGATCATATCGTCCGTGTTGAGAGAGAGCCGGCCCTGTAGGTGGAATGGCACATTTGCACATTCCGCTGCCTCGAAGACGATGTTGCTCCGTCGGATATTGGTGATCTTCAACCTGAGCTGCGTCAAGTTCTCCTTGGCCGCATTCCAAGAAGGCAGGGATGTTCGCCGCTCTGAGCTCATGCGAACTTGCGCGACACGGTACTAGTGGGCCCGGCTCATTACCGCGCGCACTCTCCGCTGCTTACTCGCCATTGGCCAACGAGGAAACTGGCCACTTTTGGGAACAGCTCGGGCGCGGGGCGATGAAACCGCAGGAGATTCTGTACATGATCAACAACATTGGCTACTGTACAGGTACAGTGCTTGCCTCTTGAAGGAGGTCTCAGAAGATGTGAAGACGTTTCATGAGTTCTCCATACCGGTACAGTACCCTTCACTCACTCGGATCACATGAACATGAACGCCTGGTCGTTCTTCCTTGCCGCCACGACGTTGGTTATCGTGCCGTTGGTGGTGCGACACATTCAGCGCGCCTCGCGTCAGTTGCTGCGAGCGCCATGCGGTTGCAGGTTGATCGTCAAATTAGGCGGATCAGCCATTACCGACAAGAGCTCCTTTGAGACACTAGACAAGCCTGCGCTGGAGAGCACTGCTTCAGCACTCGCGCATTCGCGATGGGCGAGATCGATGGTGCTTCTGCATGGCGCCGGCTCCTTTGGACATTTTCAAGCGTCGCAGTATGGCGTGTCGAAAGGCGCGTCCGACCCTCGCTTCTCCTGGCTCGGCTTCGCAGAGACTCGTTCCTCGGTGACTCGCCTCAACTCACTCGTGGTCTCAGCGATGCTTCGTGCTTCACTGCCCGCTTGCGGGCTGCCATTGTTCCCTCGATGGACCACTCGAGCCAAAAAGTTGCAGCAGGACGGCATCCCAGAGGTGTGTGAACTCTTGCGTGCTGGCATCGTGCCGGTGCTTCACGGCGATGCCGTTTTGGACAGTGAACAAGGAAGTGCCGTGCTCTCTGGCGATGCACTCGTGGTAGCTTTGTGCCAGGCTCTGCGGCCGGAGCGAGTCGTGTTCCTGACCAACGTGGCGGGGGTGTATGATCGACCTCCGGATCAGCCAGGAGCGCGGCTGCTCTCTCGCATCGTCTTCGACCGGAGCACGTACGGGGTGCGTGAGCTCTATTTCCGAAGCGAATCTGGCGCGTCGGAGCGTCTCACAGGCGGATTGGCCACCTCCACAGCGGCGCACGATGTGACCGGCGGCCTTGCCGCGAAGCTTGAGGCCGCTGCAAAATGCGCTGCGTACGGCACGCCCGTGTACATCGTGCAAGTGGGCACAGAGGACGCCACAGCGGCCCTTACGGGTGAGACCCCGAGAGTATACACCTTGATCGAGGCACATTAGGGGAACCACGTGAGAAAAAGACGGAGAGAGAGGAGATCGCGAGACGTTTGAGATTCTTGTGCGCGCATCGAACCAAGGAACGAGCTCAAACGATAACGCACCAGGGTAACCGCTCCAGGGTAGCCGCGCCGGTGACGGAGCGGGCAACGCCACGCGTCCCCCGTCCTGGGTCGCCAACGAAAAAATCGGCGCCCTCTCCCCTCTGCGCGAGAATTCGCGTCTCTCCGCTCTCGCTTTCTGTTTACTTGGTAACGTAACCGCGTTACGTAACTGCGTTGCTTAAGCCCGCTCGTGGCTGCCTCCGCGAGCCGCGTCCCGGCCACCGGCACCGCCGCGCTCAACACGGGAACCGCGGAGCTCGGCGCTGGGGACCGAACTTCAATGATCTCAGCCGCAAAGTAGCGCGACCGCCTGCGCCACGTCGCCACCACATAGCGTGAGCATCTCGACCGCCTTCGCGCGCTCAAACCCCATCCGCGTCAGGTCCGCAATTCGACTCAAGCACTCGTCCTCCACGAAAATCCTATCATCGACGTCTGCATCTGCAAAGACGGCCGCCTCCAAAGCGATTGCACCAGTGCCGGGCCCCGAGCGAACTGCCGCAACGGACGGCGCGAATTCCATCGCTTGGACCCGTGCCGCGGCGATCGCATTCTCCTCGGTGACTGAAATGGCGAGGGCTTGTGCGAGCATCCACGCATCCATCGGGTCCTCTTCGGCCAACGCCGAGCCCCGGAGGCTATCCTGAGCATTTTGCACCAACTTCCACTGCGCATGAGGTCGTGCTTCCTTGGGCGTGGTTGCGTCCGGCAGCGGCGGCACCGCCTCCGGGGAGTGCCCCCCCTGGAGCTTGGCAGGCGGATCGGTGTCGTGCACCGCTGGCGGCGGCACAGGTGGCCTCGACGGACCTGGCGAACTACACGACTTCGTCAACTTCGTCAAGTTCGGCAGCCCAGGTGGCCTCGATGGACACGACGTAACCTCGACGTGACCTGACGTAACCTCGACGTGACCTGACGTAACCCAGGGTGGCCTCGACGGACCTGGCGTCCACTGCGACGGAGGAACGGATGCTGGTGCTGGTGTCGATGGTGCCTCCGATGTGGATCGGCCCAATTGGCCTCCGACCGTTGCGGATTGGAGATCCATGCTTTCGACCATGGTGCCACCTGCCACGTGCTGCTTGGCGGCGGCCTGCCGCACAGCTGTTCGTCGCGCGTTTCGCTTCATCGCTTCTGTGGGCTCGCTAGGGCGAAGAGTGGCGACCGCGTTCGCTGCTGCCGCCTCCGCTGCCTCTCGATGCCCGACCCAGCTGATCGGAGCCTGCGCCGAGGGTCGCACACCATCGCTCTCCCACAGCAGCGTCGCCAGCTGGCGCTCCAGCTGCCACAGCTTGTGCTGCCCAGGCATTCGCTGCGGTACGACCAGTCGCCGGTGGCCCTCGAACAAGAAGTAGTAGCCGTTGCCGTGTATGCTCGCCTCTTCGAGAGCGCCGTCAGGCAGAGTCAGCCAGCTCGCGTACGTCTCAGCGCTCACGCAGTCCACGACATTGACGCAGCCCAGCAGGCACGAGGTCGGATAAGACGAAGGCAGCGTGGGCACGGCCTCTGGATCGCCGCCCGAATAGGTCGCCAGCGACCGGAAGACTGAGGTATGGAAGGCCTCCATTTCCGAGATTTCCTCCGGAGATGGCTCCTTTGAAGCAGCGTGAATCCACAGCGGCCCACGATAATCAGAGCACCACCCTCGCCCGTCGAGCCGCTGCAAGCCGTACGCGATCATGGACGCCAGCGGCTGGTGGAATGAGAGCACACATGTGGGAACTGAGGAGTTCCTAACCAGCTTCGGACGGCGCTGCCCACCTCGGCCGCCACGACCGCGGCTTGCACCCTTCCCGCCGCCACCCATGAGAATTGAAGACTCCACACTTCGTCAATGCTCTTTTGTACCGGGTGCCGGGCGCCGTCGAGCGCTCGCAAAATCGAGGGCCACTTTCACGTTACGCTGTTCCAACCACGATGACGCCGACCACGCACACGATGTCCCGGAAGCGCTTCCCGCGGACGCGCGCGCGGTGGAAGCAAGCCAACACACGACACCACAACCGGCACTAAACCAAATGATGAGTGTTCCTCTATGCAAGCGCCCTACTGCCGCTGAGCACCGCGCCCCACACCTCCGCCCGAGAGCGCACCGCGCCACCCTGCCCCGCGCGAGCGTGCGCCGCTCAGACGGGCAGCGCGCCCTTGCGCGCTCCCGCCTCGCGGTAGACGCTCGACGCGAGGACGTTCGAGGGCTCCTTGGAGTCGCCGAGACCCAGGACGCCCACGCATTTGAGGTCCTCGAAGGCCTGCATGAGCCGCTTCGCGCACGCCTTCTCAGCGGCGCGGATCGGCATGCGCGGGTCGTAGTACTTCTTGTTCGGCTTGTCGGCACCCTCGGGGTTGCCAATCTGGCCCTGCAGGTAGTCGCGGTTCTCCTTCTCGTACGCCCTGATGCCGTCCCAGTACGACCACTGCGTGTCCGTGTCGATGTTCATCTTGATCACGCCGTAGCCGATCGACTCGCGGATGTCGTTGATGTCCGAGCCCGAGCCTCCGTGGAACACAAAGGAGACGGGCATCGAGCCCTGCGGCATGCCAAGCTGCTCGGAGATGTACGCCTGCGAGTTTTTCAAGATCTTGGGGGTGAGCTTGACATTGCCCGGCGCGTACACGCCGTGCACGTTGCCAAAGGCCGCCGCGATCGTGAACTTGGCGTTGGGCACCTTCATGAGCGCCTTGGTCACCGCCCACACCTCCTCCGGCTTCGTGTACAGGTCCTCTTGGTTGGCGTCCTCGTTGTTGACGCCATCCTCCTCGCCGCCAGTGATACCGAGCTCCATCTCCAGAAGCATGTCCATCTTGGCCATGCGCTCCATGTACTCGACGCAGATGTCGATGTTTTCCTCGAGCGGCTCCTCCGAGAGGTCGAGCATGTGCGACGAGAAGAGCGGCTCGCCGTGCATCTTGTAGTAGCGCTCGGACGCCGCGAGCATGCCATCCATCCATGGCAGCAGCTTCTTGGCGCAGTGATCGGTGTGGAGCACCACCGGCACGCCGTACTGCTCAGCCATCGCACGCACGTGATACGCGCCCGACACGGCGCCAGCGATCGCCGCCGTGTAGTCCTTGTTGTCCAGGCCCTTGCCAGCATAGAACTGTGCGCCACCCGACGAGAATTGGATCATAATGGGCGCATCGGCCTTGCGCGCCGCCTCGAGGCACGCGTTGACGCTCGAGGATGTCACGCAGTTGACGGCCGGGATCGCATACCTGCGAGCGGCGTCGAGGTCGGATCCACGTCAGATTCGGATCGGCTGCCAAGAACAGCAGTTTGGCGGCGCCACAGCGCTTCAGGCTGCGCACCCCTTCTCCTTGGCGTCTTTGAGCAGGTCCATGAGGGCCTGGCCGGTGACGACACCGGGGTGCACCGATGGCGGCAGCTTGGGGTACGACGGGAGGTCGCACTCGCCAACGCACGGGATGCCCATGTCATCGGCGCTGCCAACAGCACACACGAACCACATGAGCCAGTGCGGTAGGAGCAGGAGGCAGCAGCTAGCACCCGAGGTTCATGACGCCGTTCACATACGCAGTGCCCATCGTGATCGGCCGCGAGCGCGACGTCACCGGCACATGGAGCGCGCTGGCCGAGCCGAGAAGGACTGCTGATACCAAGAGCTTCTGCATTGGGAGAGAATAGCGAGATTGCGAGATTCCTGTGGAACATGTGCGATTCTTGCACTTTGAAGAATTCTGCCCATGCAACCGTTCACGTTCACGTTCACGTTAAATTGCCATCTCGGCAAGACGCACAACCACAGGCCCCGTGGAGACACAACGTGGAGGGCGCGGCGAGGTGCAATAACCGAAACAACTGCACCAAGTTTGGATGTTGAGGTGCCGAGAGAAGGAAGCGTGGGCTCGGTCAATCTTGACTTGACTTCAATGAAAACAGGCTCGCTTCCTTTTTTCGTTGCGAATGCATGCAGTCACATGTTCACATCGCAACTGCCAAGACTCGAGCACCCCAGGGTCACTCCCAAAACGCGCCGAGCATGGACGGGAACCTTGACCTTCCCTCGGCATCACGCCTGCCCGCGCCGGAAGCCGCCGCCGCCGCGCCCTTTGCCGCCTCGCCCGCCGACTCCATCCCCACCGCAGTAAGTACGCCCACGAACCGAGCCGAGATGCAGCCGCCCGCGTTGCTTTCCTCGATCATGGGCCAGCGGCGGGCCGTAGCCGAGAGCAGCGCGATTTCGTGGCGAGATTTGTTCATCACGAACCAAAAGCCACTCGCTGAGCCTTTTGAGCCGGGATGGGGCGATTGCCGCGCCGCATCGCGCCGGAGAGGTGTGCTCTTTGGTACCGCCGACACGAGCGACAAGCGCCCACCCCTGTACGCACCTCATCGGACATCACGCTCGTCCTTGGCCTCAGCTGGTCCCCACCGTCTCGAAGGCATCAAGGTACGACGGGATGGTGGGCAGTGGATTCGGACAGCGCGCGTCCCAACCTATGCCGAGACGCGCATTGAGAAGCGAGAGTACCTCTCTCTCACTCCGACACAGGCTGCGCTCATTCGCAGACGCTCGCTAGAGGGGTCTCAAGTGGGCAGCCCGCGCAGCATCGACGTGGTCACCGACGAGGCGGCTCAGCGACGGGCGACGGGCGACCTGCTGGATGTCGCCACCGGCTCCATGAGCCTCGTGAAGGAGCCGTTGAAGGAACAGCCCATGGCCTCGACCAAGCCGGCGGTCGCGGCCAAGTCGCCTGCGCTCACGCCACCGCGAGCGATGCGAAGCCACTGCTCCTCGTCCTCCGCGCACACGGCAGCGCTGGTGGCGTGCGGTTCGCCCAACCTCCATCCGCAGGGAGCCGCTGCGAGCAGCAACGTGCCCGGCCGTAAGCATTGGTATCGTTCCGCCGGCAGCGCACCAGCCGATCAACCGACGGCATCGGGCGATGGTGCAGCGAGTCCTTCTCCTTCCAAAGGAGAGGATGGCGAGGGTAGTGGAGCAGCTCGACCGCGCCCATCTCGTCCGTCTCGCCCGCCGTTGCTCCCCTCAGCCGAACATGGTGCATCCGCCAGAGCGCTGACTTTGGAGGAGGAGAGGAAGAACGAAGAGACCTTCCCAGAGACCTTCGGTACGGCTCGTACCCACCCTCGTACCCACCCTACTGGTGCGAGGATGGACGATCCGATGAACCAGCAATGTGCTGATGATCTCGCCTATGTGGGCGACCGCGAGGGCGTCCTCGATCGGGAAGCAAACGCCGAGGAGACCGCCGAGGAGGCGGCTGAGGAGGCGGCTGAGGAGTTAGCCGAGGAGACGTTGGCAGCCGCCGGCACGAGGCTGCTCGGCTCGGATAGGCGGATGGCTTCCTGGTCGGTGCCCACCCCGCGCCCTCGCGTCTCGCTCTGCGAGAAGTGCGCCCTTGTTTGGGTGCGCGAGGGGGCGCCGCGCTTCGACTCCGCCCGAGACTACGTGGCCGATCTGAGGCAGGAGATCCACGATCTGAGGCAGGAGATCCGGCAGGATCCCGAGAAGCACGCGGACGCCAGGGCGCTGTGTCGCACGATCGCAGCGGCCTTGGACACGTGTATGACCAACCATGCCGAGGCGGCCGCCGAGCAAATGCGGCATTTCTATGCCGCAAGGGCGCAGGCCACACAAGCACACTTTGCTGGCGTGGCCGAGGCATCGCGCATGTGGTGGGAGGACTTCACTTCAGGGTATTTGGCGGAGCAGCTCACCGAAGCGGTGCAGGCCCGATGGGAGCAAGACGTGGCCGCCATTCAAGTCTTCCTTGAGGACTTCGTCGTCGACCCTCGGGGCACGCTCCAGGGTTGTTGGTCGGGCGTGTCCACGGGCGTACGAGCTTACATGCGAGCGCGGGCTATGGGTTGGGCATTTGGAACTACAGATGGACGAGATGAACGAGAACTCGTGGCGCGAGCTCACCACGTCGAAACGCTCTCAACCGAAGGCCCCCGGAGTGACGCCGATCCGAACGCCGAGGCCGAGGCTGAAATGGACACCGTTGCAATGGCGGCTGCCGGTGCGGAGGCCAAGAGCGAGGGCCCTCGGCACGCGCAGAGGTAGTACATCACACTCAGGGGGAGGAGCTGTGCGTACACAGTCTTTAAGCACTGTATTCACGGCTATCTGAGAAAATCCGGTTGTTAAGCACACAGCGCCATACCCGAATACCGGAGCCCTTCACTCCTTGTTTAGTTGCACCGACGACCGAGGATGGTGTTGAAGTGATATGCAGTAACATTTCCGCGCGTTGTGAAGATTAGGTCCAAAAGTGAGCTCGAATGCCGAGCGCGCGAAGCCGCTGCATCAGTGCGAGCGCGTCATCGACTGTTGGCGCACTCCGAATCTGCAGAGGGGTGAAAAACCATCCAAAGTACCAGCCCGTTCGATAGTCTTCGTAGAAGTGGTACTCAAAGAAGAGCTCGTCCACGAGACTGGCAAGGGTCGCATCGGCTATGAGGGCGCGTACGATCGAGAGCTCGACGTGCGGAGTGTCAATATCTAACTTGACTACGACGTAGTCGGATGGCCGTACTGTCGCGTTCAGCAGCCTGAGGAAGCTGCTCGCGCCTTGGGTAGGTTCTTGCGGAACGCCAAGATTGAAGAAGGCGAGCTTGGAGCGCAGCTCGGGCGGCTTTGATCCCCACCATTCTTCAGCGGCGTAGGGCTTCTTCTCCCAAGCGAAAATTCGGTCGAAGTGAATGCACCGTGCAGCGAACATGTCAGCAAACTTGACAATGGAATCCGGCTGATCGCCATCCTTGGTCTTGTTATAACTCTTGGCATTGCCACGGTCGATGCCACATCCCATGTCGAAGAAAAGCGCTCTTCTGGCTTGCTTGCTGTTGCATGCATTGGGCAGCACCAAGTACGAAGAGTTGATTATATCGACTCCCTTGGGATATTCGGACGGAAGCCCCGACGTCCAGTCTTTGCTCGCACGCTTACAGCCCACGCGGGCAAACGGATGCCGGGCGACTCCGGTAAGTGGCTCGATGTACTCTGTGCTGCCATCGGCGCACTGGAAATGGCTGAGCACGCGAGCTTCATCTTCTGTGGGGTCGCGCGCTTGGTTGCCATTGTTCATGGTCGCAGCATATTCCAGCCATTTCATGGAGTCGCGGTTCTCGACTTCCTTCCAAGCCATGCTGCAGATGTGGCCTGAGACCTTCCCGTTCATCCATCTGCCCTCTTGCCGCCCAGCGGTGTAAGTTACACGTTGACACGGTGATGAGCGAGCCATGTCGCAGGCGAGAGCAAAGACCAGCGCGCGCGCCCGACCCGCCTCCCGCATACATTCAAGTTGACGGAAAGAGGGTGTTGAGGTAAAGCAAAACGCATGCAACGCTCGCGCCTGCATTGACTGCTTCCAAGCAAGCAATGCTTGCAAGTACCTGGCACACCCTGACCCTTCGCCGAGCCCCGCCCCTGGCCCCGACCCTGATCTAACCCTGACCCGACAGCCCTAGAACCGCAACGCCCTGCCGCCCTGCCCCTGCGCCCTGCCCCTGGCTTACATCGTGACGCGTGTCGCGTGAGTGTCGGACGTAGAGTGACGAATCGAATTGGACTCGTAGCTACTAGCTTGGGCCTTGCCGCTTGCGGCGCTTCCAGGCGTGCGCCGTGCGGCTTGAACGCGTCAGTACTCTGAGTGGCTGCCACCGGGACGGCGGGACGGGTACAGTTTCAGTTACAGTTATAGGGGACAGACGACAGTGACGCTTCTCACACCGACATCACCCTTCGCTTGACCCCCGGCGGGGGCCGGGCCGTCCGTCCGGTCTGTGCGCTCTTCTCTCGTCCTCTGCGGCGCGGCGAGTAAGTACGGGGAGAGCTACTGTAGTCGAGTCTTCTGGATCTTTTCCGAGACTCTCGAGTGCCGCACTGGAACGCAGCAGATATTTGATACGTGACCGCTACAGATCTCGATGCTGGGTTTCACGATGCTCGTAAGTCGTATCGCTATACAGGGGGGGTCACGTCAGGTCAACGAACAACCGCCCCCTGCCAACTCGGGCAGTTCAACGCCGCCCGATGGTCGCCCGCCTCGTTAGGTACGGTCCGGTGAGACAAGAGACAAACTTTTATATGCGGGAGATCTCGCTCAAAGTCTCACTCCTAACTCATCTTCTGATTTCCTCAATGTGTCAAACCGCACGGCAGCGAAGCACGAGCGCCTTATGCCAGCGCTCGCCATCGTTCACCTGCCACGAGGCGGGGTCGCTTAGCCATGCCGGCCCCGCACGAGCTGTCGCCACGCCCTCGCGGTTCACGCCCTCGGCCACCTCTTGTGCGCAGATGGGGCCGCACGCCTGGCCAAGTTGCTCCATGAGTCCAAAATGCCAGAAGCCGCGATGGAAGCCGAGATGGGCGCTGTGCGGCACAAACCACAGGGCGCGGGCGCAGCGAGAGCCGCGCTGCACGTAGGCTGGCCTTCCATTTACGTGGCCACGATCGACCAGCAGGTCGTACAGTCCAAAATAGGCAGCTGCGCCGTGTTGGTCGGCCTTGCCGATCATGGCATCGGGCAGGCTGCCTACAAGCTCCACGCTCGCTGCATCGACCCACAGTGGCACCTCGATGTACGTGGGGGCGTTCAGGGCGTGCTCGACGGTACCCTCGGGACGCTGCACAGGGGCTGGCGCCCGCACCGTCCATGGTCCCGTGATGAGCTCCGCCACGACTGCGTCGGCTGTCGCGAGGGCATGCAACGAGCTCAGGCCGGAGCCATGCTGCTCGCGTCCACCTAGGTGCCAGTGGCCGTGGTCAGGGGAGATCCACAGGAACGTGGAGCCGCCACGACGCGTATATGAGGCGCGGCCGTTGGTCAGCGTCACGTCGCGATCGAAGAGGCCCAGCAGGCTCGTGCGGTAGTACTCGGCATGGAGGGCGGCGTTGAGGATGGCGGGCAGCGTGCCGCTCACCACGACCGCGCTCGCACTGCTCGCCATCAGGGCTGCTTGCTCCCCCTCGTCGCTCGCGGAGCCGCAGTAAACGTCGGGAGCCACCACCCACGAGACGCCACCGGCACGGGCACCGACGGTGGGTGAAACCTCGTTGTCGCTGTCGTCGTCGTCGTTCTCGTCGCCGTCGCTCGGCGTCGGCGCCGCAGATGCTGCCTGCCACACTCCGCGGCGCCGTGGCGGCTCTACCACATCGTTGTCCGGGGCATGGGCCCCGAGGTGGCCAGCGGCGCTGCCCTTGAACTGTACCTCGGCTGCGTGCCAGAAGCAGTTTCGTGAGCCATCCGGCTTCACCGACGAGAACCACAGGGCATGTGAGCCGCCACGCTTCGTGTACGAGGGCTTATCGTTGGTGAGCTTCGCATCTCGCTCGTAGACGCCGAGGCATGCTCTCGCATGTTCATTTGCTGCCCTCGGTAGCGAGCCCCCGAGGCGCACGGTGGTTGCGCAGGTTGAAACTTGGTGCACTCGGCACGAGAGCACGCGTAGCTCCTCGCGCGTAGACCTGTGGCCAATATTCGCATTTTCCCAACCATCAGGCGCAGTTCCCGGAGGAAGCGTCGAAAGGTACGCGTCAACGGCGCTGCGAACCTGGAGGGCGGGCACCAGCGCCACGTCCTCCAAGCCGGCCAGTTTCTCATGAGTCACTGGATTGACGATTGCAAAGGGGCACGTGCGCCAGAAGGCGAGAAGCGCGTCGAGTTCAACGGCGTGCCCACTCGAGAGGATGACGGGATTGCACATCACCTTCATCGTGATCGGGCAGAGCAGTTCGTCGGGCGATGAAGGCTTCCATTGTGCATCGGGCGCCACTGAAGACTCCATGATGTGAGACGAGAGCCAATGCTGTGAAATTCGAATTAAAATATGGGCTGTGAAAGTCAGGCGAGAAAAATTGCATCCGTGAGACGCGAATATTCTTGACGAAACGCTTTTCACAAATATGCGACTGAGCTCTGGCCGTCCGCGATGGGCTCTCTCTCACAGAGCCGTTTGCTCCAGAATTGTGGCCATCGCAACCTCTTCGGCGACCACCGCATGTATGGCCTCGAAGCGCGCATACCGTTCTGTGATGGGCGAAACGATCACGGAGCAGCAGATGATGAAGATGCAAATGAGTATGCCGAGGCCCGGTGTCGCGATGACGTTGGAGAGGTAGGTGAGCATGATGCCGAAGATTTGCGTACCGAGCATCACGAGATTATTGGAGGCGCCTTCGGAGAGCGTGGCTGCCTCCGCGAGCAGCTCGAGTGCTGGCACGGTCGCCATCGATGAAAAGAGTCCCGAGGTGGCGACGAGAACGATGGCGAGTGGCTCTCCGCCGGGGCCGAAACTCACACCGCCGGTGTTGGTCACGAAAAAGGGCGGCGGCGGCATCGACATGATGATGAGCCCGAAGTTGATCGTGAGTGCCAGGTAGCAGAGGAGCACTAGCCGCTTGAGACGGCGCTCGAAGAAACGGTCGGCGACCATTCCACCAAACGAGCCTCCGATGGCGTACGTGGCGGTCGACGCTAGGGCGAACCGGTCGCCTTGGGCATTGCTGAGCCGAGCATACGCGCTGTAGTTACACGGCAGGTAGGTCGCGCCCCCTTCGTTTGCGAAGGCGAGCGGCAGTACCTGTCCGTAGGCCTGGTACCTGCGAGGAGGGCAGATGGGCCACGTGTGAGGAGCCAGAGCCACGGATCACGACTTCAACTTGACCGATTTGACCGGCTTTGAGGCTGAGGGGTTCGAGTGCGGCAGGCTGCACTCACACTCCAGTGGACCAGGAGACAGAGATGATGAGCAGGACAGACGAGAGGCCGACGTTCCGAAGAGAAGACAGCCACGAGCTCTTCGCGATCGAACGGCTCCTCGCGCCGGCGCGGGCGCCCTCGCTGGCATCTCCGGGGGCAGCGGGCTGAGTCGACCGGTCCAGCTGGGAAGGGGGGGGGTCGTGGGGATCGAGATCTCGTCGGTCTGACCGCAGAGTGTCTGTGAGACGATCCAGTAGCCCCCCGCCGGTAGAGCGACGGCCCTCGGTGAGCCCATCGTGGAGCAGCGGCTCGGCAGTATCTCTCGTCCCCCGTCCCACGAGACGATCGAGTAGCCCCCCGCCCGTGGACCTCGTGCCGTCCCTCGTGTGCGTCCCACGCGTGCTCGCCCCCCGCGTCGCGTCCCTCGTGGCCCTCGAGATTAACGTATCCCGATAGATCTTGAGAGGGCTCTCGTCGGAAACTGGGCGGTCGGGGAACCACGCGAGGATAATGATGCAATTGAGCACCGATAGGCCGAGCTGTACATGGAGCGTGTAGAGCACATCGAAGTCGGCGCAGAAGAAGAGGCTGATGGCCGTGAAGAGCAACTGGCCGGCAAAGTAGGCTGAGTACACGTTCCCGGTGGCACCACTGCGCTCGTCCGGCGGAAACCACACGGCGCTGATCCGACTGCAAGCGCCCTGCACACACCCGGTGCACACGCCGCCGGCGGAGCTACCGAACAGCACCAACCATACTTGCACTTCCGCCGACGGCACTAGTGTCGCGACGTACCAGCAGAACGATTGCACAAACTGTGTCAGAGAGCCGATTACGGCGATGGTGCGCAGGCCGGTCGGTGCGGGCGACGGGCGCTCGCGCAGCAAGTAGATTGCGATGAAGATGAAGCCCGCTTGTGCGATGTTATTGCAGTTGAGCGTCCATCCCTCTAGGTTCCGGGTGAGCGAGGGCAGCAGCAGTATGCTCAGGTCGGGGTTGAGAGCAAAGACGGAGAAGCTCGCGCCTTGCAAGAAAGAGACGGCAGCGAAGGCGGCGAGGACGCGGAAGCGAATAGGCAGCACCGTTTGGCAAGAGAACCGCGGTTCTGCGACTGGCACAAGCGGCATTGCTTATTTGTGGCCCGTGCGCTTGGGAACCTCTGACAAAGTTATGTCCGACGCCTGCATGGTCAAAAGCGCCGATCCACTTCGAAAGCGCCGAATCGAGCGTCAACTAGAAAACGCTTGGAGACCGCTACGCAAAAACCGCCCTCTCACCTTTGCGTGCCACCCGCGCGCTGCTGAGCCGCTACTAATCATACGACGTAGATGCAATGTCCAAGGGCAAATGCGCTCCGCCCGCTCCGGCGCTGCTGCGGGCGCTGGCACCGCCCCTGACGTCCTGCTGCTGCGGCACCTGCCAGCCACCATACAAGTAACCGCCGTACCCGCCGCCGCCGCCGCCACCGCCGCCGCCACTGTAGCTGGCATGACCTCCGCCGCCGCCGTAGCCGTCGTAGCCCTCACGACAGTTTCCACGGCCGCCGCCACCGCCACCACCGCCCGGCCAGCCACGCCCTCCTCCCACGCCGTTGCCCTTGCCACCCTGCCAGCCGCCCGCCCATCCACCACCCTGCCAGCCGCCGCCGCCACCACCCTGCCAGCCGCCGCCGCCACCACCCTGCCAGCCGCCACCGCCACCACCCTGCGAGCCGCCACCGCCACCACCCTGCGAGCCGCCGCCGCCATCGCCCTGCCAGCCGCCACCGCTGCCGCCATCTCCCGGCCAGCCGCCCTTCCCGCCGCCCTTTCCGCCGCCCTTCTTACCGCCACCTTTGTCGCCGCCGCCGGCACCCACAGCGGTGCCCACGGCGGCGCCCTTTCCCCAGGCGCCCTTGCCCTTGCCGCAATCGGCGGGACGCTTGGGCGGTGGCACTTGAAGGTCCTCTAGCCGCTTGCGTTTCATCGAGTTGGCCGGGTTGGCCACGTACCTAATTAGGGAGGCACTCAGGCAATCATCGATCATCAGATGCAATCAAGCTCATCAGAAGCAATCAAGCCATCGAGTGGGCCACGCACCCCTCGTCGATGGCCAGGCACAGCTGCCGGCCGACACTTGGCTCTACCTCCTGCCCGTCGCGCGAAATCTTGATCGGCTTGTCCTCATTATACGGGTTGCGCAGGTGCATCACGTCGTTGAAGCTCAGGTCGTATATGGTCTGCCACTTGACCTTGAAAGTGCTGCCCCACGCCGGCGCCTTGACGTCGCCCTCCGCCCCAGTCCACAGCGCGGAGACGTCCTCGTCTGTGCCCGCCTCGCCCGTGCGTGACGCCATGCGCGCATATCCCTGGAAGGCTCGCGACTCATTGACGCTGAAGAAGAGGATGACGGCCTCGGCCTCGTTGAACGCGGCGTTCAGCTTCTGCTCGTTGCGCGGCTGCGTAGCCCACACCGCCTTCTCTGGGAGATGCATGCGAGATGGGCGAGGCATGTGTTCAGGGCCAAAGCGCGAGACGAGTGGGTGGCGCGCGCGCGCGCTCAGCACGGCGCTCATCATGGTGCTCAGAACGGCGCGAGTGAGCCAGGTGTGTGCGCACGCATTGAGATCTTGAGATCGCGAGCACAGATGCAGGTGCAGATGCAGGTGTGTGCGCACGCATTGAGATCTTGAGATCGCGAGCACAGAAGGACTTGATGACGAAGAAGCGCGTGTTTGCGGGCAGCCGGCGTGATGGCCAACCCTTCTGGACATCGGGCACGGCGCCCAGCCCGGCGCCCAGCTGCCGAGGCGCGCTGATAAGACCAGCTGAGCCGCCTGGCTGCGAGGCCAAGCTGGCCGTCGAGTCCCCACAGCTCGAGCCCGTGCTCAGGGTGGTCGTGGCACTGCCATGGGTCGAGCCTGCCACTGGTCGTGTGGAGACGCTGCCGGTCATCGGCGCGGCGGCCGAACACGATGGCGGCGGGCCTGCCGAGCGCAGCATGCGATCACGTCAGAAGCAGCAGTGACCCACACACGCTTCGTCTCGCATGCAGATGCAGGCATCGGACGGCCCTTAGGACGTGCGCAGCAGCTAGGTGAGCAGACTTGCTTCTTACAATCGCATGGTGTTGGATCGCATATGGACAGGGGCCATGGCGGTCATCATATGCGACAGTCCTCGTATTACCGACGGTCCTCGTGGTCTCCACGACCTCCTCCCTCGCAGTCACTCGCTTCTCCTGCACCCTCGCCTCATCTGGCAGTGAGTCACGCCGAGCGATCTCGAGCACGTCCTCGTCGTCGTCGCCGAGCAATGCGTCCTGTGATTATGGAGCAGTCAGGAGGCGGTCGCGTCAGCGCGTCACCGCCGATCGTCGGAAGTACTGCATGTCTGCTCGCACCATCGTGAGAAACTCACACGTGAATTGACATGAACGTGAATCGTGTGAACGTGTACCTGCGTGGTTTCTAACACAGGCAGCCACGGGCATAGAAAATCAAACATCCTTTGGAAAAAATCGTTGGCCATGTCCATGTGAGCACATCCGAGCGGCGGCGAGCGCAGCGCGCGCGCCGACCGCTCCCGGCCCCTCTTGCGAAGCCAGCCTGACCCTGATCGCGCGTCTGTCCCGTTCCATGAGCAGGAAGCAGGCTCCACCCGCCAATCCGCGCGAAAGCCTAACTCGCAACAAGGGTGCGGAGAGAGACGCCCTCACCCTCGCCTTCGCTGCTGATGCGGCCGCCGTTGGCCACTTCGCTCATCGAACGCCCTCGCGCGTCGCCGCTCGCAGATATGGTGCTCGCGGCGATGAAGTACAAGGTCCACAGCGCGGCTTTCAAGAAGTTTTGCAAGAGCGATACCATGGACACCTTCCTGCATGCGTGCATCGAGTACTTTGCTGTCTACTTCGAGGCGCGCAAGATTGAGGAGGACGAGGCGGCGTCAGCGGAGAAGCGGCGCGACGCGCTCGCGAGCGGGCTAGAACCGGACCATTTCCCGACGGGCGGCGCCTCGTCCGGCGCCGGTGCGAGCAAGCTGCTGCTTGAAAAGGAGATGGAGCAGCGCGCGCGGCGTCGTGACATTGCACTCGTGTACGCATCGATCCTGCTGACGCACTCGAACTACGCGAACACGCAGCAAGAGCGCGCATTCTTCGAGTCGCTCTATGACTTCTCGAAGCGTGTGCTCTTCTCGATCAACAATCGCAAGCACTGGCACGCCATCGAGGATGAGCTTGATCGTGTCTTCCGCTCACAATATTTCAACCTGTCGCAGCGCAAGAACAGCAGCGCAAAGAACAACAGCAGCGCGCAGGTGAGCTTCAAGGAGCTCTACGAGAAGCACGGCGGTGCCGAGGGCTTCGGACGCGCGGCTGGCAGTGGCGGGCCCAGGCGCTCCTCGATCCATAAGGCGTTGCTGATGCGCTCGCCCATCATCTCGGAAATCTTCCCAACGGCCACGGACCGTGCCGCTCGCGAGGCCGAATTGGCCAAAACCATGGCCGAGCATCACGCTGACACCGACACCGAGGACGGCGAATACGGCGGTACGATGCCGACGACGCACGCATCGATGCGCAGCTCCATCCGCGGCTCGACGAGCGCCGTACCGGGCGCCACCGAAGCGCCACTGCTCGATGGCGAGGATGCGATGGAGGCGCTCGTGCAGGAGACCTCACGCTCCTTCAGCTCCTTTGTCGGCTGAGCGCACTTCTGACGCACACGCACGCACGCACACACGCACGCGCGGGAGCTCGCGCCTCGCGTCACACTCCTTTACGGAGGGCTCGGCTTCGGAAGTGCTCGGCTTCGGAAGCGCCTCGCGTCACACTCCCTTACAGAGTGCGCAGCGGACGGCGCGCCGACGAAGACCGTTCGCTCCATCCTGCATGGTTACGAGCAGATAACGCGCAGAAGGCAGAGTACAGCGTGCACAGCTGAGTGCTCACGCTCGCTCTCTTCCGTGCCACTGGTCTACGATCGATGCCGACGTGATTTGTCCAGTGGGCACGCAGCGCGCTCGTCTGAGACCGGCGCGAGAGAGGCGCGACAGCCCCGGAGGCCCCGTGTCCGACGTACCGTCGCGACTCCGGACCGACGCCAGTTTGCCGTTATGCCGAGTTACGACTTACCGTGAAACATTGGCGGTTTAAGCGTTTACGGATTTGAAACATGCTACTTTACATGCACAGCCACCCAGCACCTGTAGACATATTGACAACTTCGCAGCTGCCGTCAGACTGCTCGCAAGCTCGTGTTATGCCGGCGCATGCACAAAATGGACTGTGCGCTGCACATGGAGCATGGACCGTTGCACATGTGGCATGCGCATGCGAACACGTACGTTTCGGCATCCTATCGCTATATGCTTGCCTAACTATGGTGAAAGAGCGCTGGCGACGGTCGAGCAGCGTCACCCATCGAATGCGCCGGCTGCCAAC
The DNA here is from genome assembly GCA_001275005.1 of Chrysochromulina tobinii. Lineage (NCBI taxonomy): Eukaryota > Haptophyta > Prymnesiales > Chrysochromulinaceae > Chrysochromulina > Chrysochromulina tobinii. Next base: position 36,506 of record JWZX01003361.1, read on the forward strand.
AGGAAGCCCATAACCAGCGCAAGAGTTAACGCCATTATGAAAAAGCAGCAGAACTGCAAATGTCGTTGCAGGCAGCTCCGCGTGTGGTAATGTGTGTCCCACACGTGGTGCACGATGTGCAGCTGCTCGCCGCGCTCGTCACCCCACGACATTTTGCGCTTCAACTTTGCGGGGACGACACGTTTCACTTTGCCCAAGATGGACCCATCCTCGACCGGGCTCATTTCGCACGTGCTGCTGCTGCGGCTCATGTTGTCAAGCAGGGCGTCCCTGCTCCTGAGGCTCGGGCGCTTGGGTGTAGCGCTGAGTGAGGGTGGCACGATGGGGCCAGGCATCGCTCGCTCGCCTTGTTCAAAAGCCGCCGCCTCCACGGCTCTCCAGCGACGCCATCGCCACAACCGCCTATCACTTTTTTCGGCGGCACGGCGACGGCGACGGCGCGTCGTGAAACCCGAGCGATAAGAAATATATGCGAGAGCAGAATCGCGCTTCCTCAGTGACAGTGATTCAAGTCAAAGAATGGACTTTTCACTTAACAGCCGCGATGAGTGTGAACTGCCCGAGGTGCCGCCAACGTCTCCAAGGACTCCATAGGATGGAGAAGCCCGCCAAGATCGTGGCGCGCCCAAAGCTGGCGATTGTACGCACACGCCGAGCGGAACTCGACGCCCTGCACTCGCGAGCGCGCAATTCTCCTCCAACCCCTCCTCAGCCCCCCAAACAAATCCGCTCTCATCGTCTTCAAACCTTTGTGAATGCTTGCAGATCGGCGACCCCGCGGTGGGCAAGACGGCGCTCACGCAGATGTTCCACTCCAACGGGCAGCGCTTCCCCAAGGCGTACAATATGACTTGTGGCGTCGATTTCTGCGTCAAGGCCGTCACAGTGCCGGGAACCACGGACGCTGTCGAGTTTCATTGCTTCGACGTTGGTGGCCAGGACATCTTCAGTGAGATGTTCGGCTCCTACTGCGAGGGCACCAAGGCGGTGCTGCTCGTGTACGATGTGACGCGCGGACACACCTTCGAGGCGTGTGGCAACTGGTACAGCCGGCTGCTCGAGGCGACCGGCGCGGAGGGCCTTCCCGGTGCTGTCGTGGCCAACAAGGTGGATCTGCGCGAGCGCATCGTGATCAACCGGCAAGTGGGCCAGCGCATGGCTGCGAGCATGAATATGCCGTACTTTGAGACGTCCGCGCTCGACGGGCACGCGTGCGACGAGCCCTTCGTAGAGCTGGCTAAGGCTTTCGCGGGAGGGGCGGATCAGCCATAGATTGTAAATAAAGTATATTCCCGCGCAAAGTTCGTATGGTAGCTCGTGAGGTTCATTGATTGCCGGCACTTCAACTTGACGTTTGCAGCGTTACAACCGCTTCAACATGCGAGATGCGTTTCATTCATATCCACGACGAGACTACTGAGGGGAGCAGCCAAAAGCGGCCATTGAGTATCCGATTGACGATTGAGGTTTTTGAGCGCCTAAGAGCGCCTATGCGCCTTGACCCTTAGGCACCCTTGTCTGCGTTGTCATTGACGTGCGGTGTTACCGCACAGCACTGTGACAGTTGAAGGTAGTAGAAGTAGGTAGCTGTCGACCTGTGTCCGGTGAGTGATCTCTGATCACTTCGCCCTTGCCTGTCGAGCTTAATCTGTTCGGCCGGAATACCGCGTCGCGCCGCGTCGGAGCGCGAAACTCTCATCAAGTCGGCATGCGCCCCCTTCACGGCGAAGGGTGTAACGTCTGTAACGGGCCCCTAACGGCCCCGCGAGCCGAGGAGAAGGCGTTTGCCCATGCCTCTCGAGCTCTTCGACGACCCGCATCGTGCCAAGGCGGCGCGCGAGGAGGCCATCGCCAAGCACGGCGGTGCCAAGACGGTGGCGCTCGAGGAAGCCATCATCATCAACAGCAGCGACGACGCCGCGCCCACTGGCAGCAAGCAGTGCGCCCAGTGCAACCGCCCTGGCGCACGCTTGCGCTGCTCGCGTTGCAAGTGCGTGTGCTACTGCTCGGCGGCCTGCCAACGCGCCGCGTGGGCCGTGCACAAGCGCACATGCCTCGCGGCCCCCGCTGTCTCGGCCGCTGTCTCGGCCACGGCGATGGCCGCCGTCGAGGCGGCCGAGGCAGCGGGCCTGGATCGGGAGCACGTCAAGGTGCTGGCGCAGCACGTGCGGCCGGCGCCGATGGCGACAAGCACCACCTTACAGGGCAGCGCCGTCCCCGCCGTGAAGCTGGTCGACGCCATCTGTGCGGGAGTCCTGGACGGCACGCTTCGTGCCTTTTCGGACGAGCCCAACTACTCGCGCCTGGTGCTCGTCTCGTGCGACAAGTCGGGCGGTGTCACGTACCATCAGCACGGCGTCGAAGCCACGCTGACCATCACTCGCATCGGCCCCAACGGCCGGCCCGAGGTCTTGTCGGAGCTGCTCGAGATGGAGGAGCGTGCGCACTCGTTCCGGTGCCCCAGCGTACTCGATGCCTCCAACAGCGACCTGATCGACCGCGCGCGCGCCGGCTGGTTGATGGGCGACCACATCAAGCTCTTGGACCTGAAGGACGCCGGCCTTCTTCGGATGGATGCGCCGACGCTCACGAGGCAGTTTGGGCGGGCGCTCGCGGTGTTCGATGCATGCAAGGCGCGAGGCCCTCCTCACTACGCCATCAAGGTGGACGCGGCCGTGCCGGACGATCAGGGCGACAACCTCGTCCTGGTGGAGCAAATGCTGGGTGAGACGGCGCTGCGTTGTGTGCTTGGGAGGGATGCGCTCGAGCGGCTCGAGAGAAAGCAGTGCCCGTCGCTGGACGAGGTGAGGCAGGCCTTTGGCGTGTTTGAGACGATGCGTCGCACACACGCCTGATGGGCGCCGTACGCATGTGCCATGGGTTAGAAAAATAGTCGAGACGTTTTCGTTCACACCACAGCTGGAACCTTGCGCTCGACCTTGTTCGAGGATTCCTCAACAGGGTACACGAAGGAGCGAGCGAGCGAGCGACGCTCGGGGGTTGCTGCGAGACCACAGGACCTTTGCGGTTCAACTTTGCGGCATGGCCGACAGCAGGGCTGTCGCAAAAAGCGGCATCTTGGTGAAGCAGGGTGCGCGCCACACGCCCTGCCACCGCTGTGCATGCGCGTGCAACTTATGGCCACGCCTTTTTGGCCAGTCCTCAGCGCGGCATGACGTTTCCGAGACCTTCCCGCAACTCGCTGCGCGCTGACGGAGTGCGGCTGCGCGTCGTGTGGCCAGGGCATGTGTGGAGAAGTTGGAAGGAGCGCTGGTTTGTGCTGGACGGCCATCTGCTCAAGTACTACAAGGGCTCGGGCGCTGACGGGACATCGGTGGACACCACCGGCGAGCTCAAGGGCGTGATTGCCTTGCAAGGCTGCCAGGTCACCACGTGCGAGCCGAAAGAGGCGGATGGCAAGCAGTGCTGCTTCAAGATCACGCCCGCGTCGCGCAAAGTGTACATCATCAAAGCGCCAGACGTGGACACACGCGACTCATGGATCGAGGCGGTGCGTGTCAACGCGGGGCTGCAGATGACTGGCGGGGAGGGCGGCGCGAGCTCTTCGATCGACCTGATGGGCGAGGCGGATCGAGCGCAGACGAAGAATGCGGTCGAGGGCGGCGACGAGAACGTGACGCTCGGCGACTTTGAGCTGCTCAAGGTCATCGGCCGCGGCACCTACGGCAAAGTGATGCAAGTGCGCCGCCGGGACACGGGCGAGGTGTACGCGATGAAGGTGCTCAAGAAGGAGAACATCTTCGCGCGCAACGACCCTAAGGACCTGCAGCACACAATCGCCGAGCGCAATGTCCTCGCGCTCATCAACACGCAGGAGCATCCCTTCATCCTCGGCCTCAAGTACGCGTTCCACACGCCCGCGAAGCTCTACTACGTGCTCAACTTCTGTAACGGCGGCGACCTCTACTATCTGCTCTCGCGGTGCAAAAAGTTCAAGGAGGCACAGGCGCGCTTCTATGCGGGCGAGATCTTCCTCGCACTGCAGCACCTGCACAAGCTCGGCGTCATCTACCGAGACCTCAAGCCGGAGAATGTTCTCCTTTACGGCGACGGCCACGTCAAGCTGACGGATTTTGGACTCTCCAAGGAGAGTAGCACGGCCGAGACCTTTTGCGGCACGCCCGTGTACCTGGCGCCCGAGATCTGGCTGCGCAAGACCTATGGCTTCGAGGTCGACTGGTGGTCTCTGGGCTGTGTCCTGTTCGAGATGGTGAGCAGCTTGCCCCCCTTTTGGGGCGACACCATCAAGGACGTGTACAAGAAGGTGATCCACACGACGCCCGCCTTCCCGCCGATGACGCCCGAGTGTCAATCGTGCATCGAGCGGCTGCTCGAGCGCGATCCCGCACGGCGGCTGGGCTCGGAGTCCAATGGCGAGGGCATTCGCGTGCACGAGTTCTTTGCGGGCCTCGAGTGGGACGCGCTGCTCTCCAAGCAGACCCGGCCACCCTTCAAATCCAAGATGGCCTCGTCGGAAGACACGCAAAATTTCCACAAGGCCTTCACCGGGCAGAAGGCCATCGACTCGGTCACCGACCTTTCCGCACTCACCGACTCCCAGGAGAAGCACTTCGAGGGATTCACCTACGTGCCTGGGTCTGCTCCCCAGGGCGCTGGTGAGCCCACACCGCCGCCACCCGCCCCGAGTGCTACCTCTTCAGAGTGACCTTTTCTAATTGTGACCCCCCCTTAGACGGCTCCCCCCCCGGGAACGTCGCTAAATAATAGCCTAACTAAAGCGTAAAGCCTAACGTGCTAACGAAAGCCCCGCCTTACGTTAACAAAGTAGAAACAAGAAAGTACAAACGTAACCGTTGGGACTTGGGTAACCGTATCCCGACGCCGCGCCCCCGCGACCGCGCGCGGCGAGCTCCGGTATACGCGGCGTCTTACCCTCGAGATGCCGAGTCCCGGTCTGTCCCTCCCGGCACCGCACGCGTCCCGCCATGGAAAGGATGGATGTCTGAAGCGTCCCGCTCCCGGCCATACACCGGCACATCCAGCAGTCCACCTCCGTCGTGCGACCATTGCGTGCGTGCGACCCCTGCGGCTGCGCCCTGGCCCCCTCGCACGTCGCCCCTGGCCCTGGCCACAGTCACCCTCTCCGCGGCTACTTGAAACTTGAATAATAGATCTTGAACTTGAACGGCTCTCGCATCAAGTACATTGTAAGTTCTGAAGCTGACCTTTTTGTGAGCGACCGAATACCTCGGTGTCGTCCGTGCACGGTGCGGTCGGATGGGCCTCTTGAGCCTCTACATCAACAACAAGGCGGGTGGTCTTATCTACCACAAGGTGTGCACGCGCATCCGCCTTCTGCGTCCGCTCGCGGCTCGATGATCACGCGTGCATCCGCTCGCGCAGGACTTTGCGGCGCACTGTCCAAGTTTGGATGTGAATGACCACCTTCGGCTCGCCTCCACGTTTAGCGGTCTCGCCCTCATCATGAAGCAGCTTTCGCCGGTGCCCGGCTCCGGCAAAATGGTCGAGCTCGAGTGCGACAGCTTCGTGCTGCAATCGTTCGACACAGCGACGGGCCTCAAGTTCTTCCTCACTGCCGACCCAGACTCACGACACATCGATGCTGTCCTCAAAGAGGTCTACGTGTTGTACTCGGACTACGTGCTGAAGAATCCCTTCTACGAGCTTGACATGCCCATCCAATGCTCGAAGTTTGACGAGAAAGTGCAGAAGCTTGCGGCGGACTACAATAGGAGGTGAACCCTCACAACACATGTGCACAGGCGCTCTGGGCCGCAGCACCCCGCACAGAGGCTCGATCCTACGAGCTGTCAGGTTAAAAGAGAGAGAGAGAGAGATAGTGGGCCGAACTCGACATACTTAGGCCACAAAGGCCTCGAGTCTACTTCCATCTTGCGTGCGCAAGTCGGACTAGGAAGTCGTCCGGGCGCGGTGGTGCTGCGTGCGCGTTGGAGCGCGCGACCCGGCAAGACCCGGCGCGCGCGCGGTCGTCGCCGGTCCGGATAACGGATAGCTGTTTTTTAGGGTCATTTCACGCGTACATAGCTACGTACGTCAGTTGCCACACATACTTGAGACTTGCGTTGCGGACATGCAGCGCGTCACCACAGATTCGGAACCCTCCACCGCCCGGCGCGCCGCGCTCAGAGGCGTCCCGCTCGGAGGAACAAACAACAAAGAAACGGGCAGTGTGTCACACGGGTTCGAAAAGACCAGTCCAGGATCTCTCCTCTGTCAAGGCGTGACGCTCTCGGATCCGCGCGCACATGGTACGGCTGATACGCGCGCGCCGTCTCCTTTCGTCTATCGCCTATAGACCTCATGCCAGATTGGTGAGCTCAAACCGCTTCGGCAGCTGCTCGTTCACGTAGAGATGGCAGCCGTCGTTACGCATCTTGATGAGGATGCGAGCGATGTTGCGCGTGTCGTCGATACCCGAATGCAACCGCCCCTCAAACTTGAGATTCTGACGCTCGAGCATCTTGTGAATCTTGAGATTCCTCGTATTGTAGAATTCGGCGAACATCGACTTGATGTTAACCCACTTGGCGTAGTAAGCGGCCATCGGGATTCCTTTTCGACTGCACTCACCAGCTAGAAAGAAGCGCAGGTCGAAGGGGCCATCCGCAGCGAATGCAAAGTTCTTGTTCTCGTCCGTATACTCCAAACCCTTGGCGATGCGCCACACCTCAAACGCCGCAAGCACCTCGGGGAGCGTCGGTGCGCTGTCCACTTGCCCCTGCGTGATGCCAGTCAGCCGCGTGCAAAACTCCGTGAGCGTCGTGTTGACCGTTGGGCGCACAAAGGAGCGAAACTCGGCGATAGCCGCCGGGCCTCCCTCTGCGAGCAGGTCCACGAGCACCACCGGAAATTCGATGATCTCGTGCTGGTAGCTGTTGGTGAACTCGTCACACGTTGCCTCAACGTCAAGCACACAAACATACTGGAATGGCGGAGCCGGCAGCGCTTTGGACGGGCGCTGATGCCTTGCGAGGTGCGTGGTTGGTGGCGCGGCGAGCATTACATCCAAGTTGGATGCTCGCTCGCCCGCTGCCTCGCCGCGCCTCCGCCGGCGCGTGCGCCGAGAGATTGGGTCCAGATGGCTGGAGATTGGCGGAGGCGCACGGCAGCAGCTGTAGCGATTCGGTTGAGCCGCGCGTAGACGGCCGTAGCTGCTGCTGGTTATAGCGATGCCGCCATAGTGGATCGTGCTTGGCAAGAAGCACACGGCCATCAACATCACGTGGACCGCCATCCAGGCCCGTGGATGGGCCTCCGTGCGGAGAGCTTTTTGATTGTGTTGTGAAATCTGAAATGTTTGAGACCGTCTTTCCCCACCACCCCACTCGATTGTCGTTTCGTCCCGAGAGCCGTTCTGTGGCCGTGCCCTAAATGTTTAGAGTGCTACCGTCGGCTTCCCCGCACCCCTGTTTGTCGCCCTCCGCCACTCCTTCGTGGTGCTCCCGAGCGTTACATATTGAACACAAGCGCATGCCGCATGGGTCTTGCAGCCGGGGACAATATTGTTTCAGCCTCTGGCCGTGCACGCTTCTCGGCGGTGCTGCCGCTGTTCATCGCCACCGCCGCTGTCAGGACTCGGTGACCCACGGGCCCGGGCTGCGGGGCTCGGTGGGCCACCTCAGCTAAGGTGCCACAGCGCCAGCGTTGGGGCGCGCCGCGCGCACGCCCGCCTCGGCTGCCGGCGGCTCGTCCTTGAATGGCGGCGCGGCCCCTGTTAGGGTTAGGCAAGTTAGGGTTAGGTTAGGCAAGGCATGATTGCGAGAGTCGGAAGAGCCGGACCTGCTCTTCCAACTTTCCGAGCCGGACCTGCTCTTCCGACTTTCCGGCTCTTCCGTCTGGACTTGAAGCCCAGCTCTTGGAACGTGGCCCCACGCTTCAACTAGCGAGCCGGTCGAGGTCGTCGAGGAATCCCTGAGCAGTGCGCAAAGGCGCCCTCACCAATGCTCGTAAGGGTGTCGGGCAGCACAATCGATGTCATCGCAGTGCAGTCCGCGAAAGCGCCGGAGCCGAGGCTTGTGAGGCCCGTCGGCAGCTTGATTGATGTCATTGATGTGTCCCCGCGGAAAAGGCCCGGCGGCACGCGCGCCTTGCCATGGTGCAGCGCGCACGCCGCGAGCAGAACCTCGATGGGCGCCTCACCCTCGCGAGTCGGAAGAGCCGGACCTGCTCTTCCGACTTTCCGGCTCTTCCGTCTGGACTTGAAGCCCAGCTCTTGGAACGTGGCCCCACGCTTCAAGCGAGCGTCGAGGTCGTCGAGGAGCGCCCGCTGCGGATTGGATTGACGGCCCGACGCTGGCGTGCTGCGGATTGACGGCCCAACGCTGGCGCGCTGCGGATTGACGGCCTGACGCTGGCGCGCTGCGGCCGTCGCTGGCGTGCTGCGGATTGACGGCCCAACGCTGGCGCGCTGCGGATTGACGGCCTGACGCTGGCGCGCTGCGGATTGACGGCCGAGCGGGCACGCAGGCGCTCGAGCTCCTGGGCTTCGCGTTGGAGGTGGATTAGGAGGTGGAAGGCCTTGTGCTCGCGCACCCACGTCTCCGCCGACTGCAGGCGCGCTAAAGGCACGTCCTTCGAGTAGGGAGAGCCTGAAACACGGCTCTCCCACTCTCGAGATCCGGGTTAGATCCGGGTAGTGTGTGGTCAATGTGCCGCGGGGCCTTTTTGCTAAGGGGGCAGCCACTTCACTCGCCTCCGCCGGGGAGTTTTATAGCCACAGCCGTGGACCAGGCCGTGGATTCGTCCACTTTTCTGGCAGGTTGCCGTTTCATGAACCTGTTCGTGACGAGGAATCTGGTCCCCCAGAGTCTCCCAGGGGATTTAGGACCCTTGGTCGAGCTCCGAACGACGGACCCCGAGCTGCAACTGATCGTGCCGGCGATGCATTTTGCAGAGCATGCCCATATGAACAAGTTTTTCGGGCACGATGACGTGGCTGGCATCGAGCAGGTTGTCCTTGTGCCCTTCAACGGAGGACGAGCGCTCGGACGACAGCTTCGTCGACTCCGACCTGGCGATTCTCGACGAAGTGGTCGTGCCCGATGCAAAGGCGCGGCTGCCCAAGAAGCGTCCTGCCGGTGGCTCGCTCTCAAAGCTCAACCGGAAGAAGGCCGTCTCAGCGGCAGCACAAGAGCCGCTCTAGCTCATCAGCGGCGGCGAAGCGCTGGAGGGCTGCGTGGTGGCGCGGCGCGCTCCCGCCACGGTGGATCAGGCCAAACAGCACAGCTAGTTTGTGTGTGTAGCGAGATTGTGTGGTCAATGTGCCGCGGGGCCTTTTTGCTAAGGGGGCAGCCACTTCACTCGCCGCCGCCGGGGAGTTATTTACCCTTGGAGTTTTATAGCCACAGCCGTGGACCTGGCCGTGGATTCGTCCGCTTTTCTGGCAGGTTGCCGTTTCATGAACCTGTTCGTGACGAGGAATCTGGTCCCCCAGAGTCTCCCAGGGGATTTAGGACCCTTGGTCGAGCTCCGAACGACGGACCCCGAGCTGCAACTGATCGTGCCGGCGATGCATTTTGCAGAGCATGCCCATATGAAGTTATGAACAAGTTTTTCGGGCACGATGACGTGGCTGGCATCGAGCAGGTTGTCCTTGTGCCCTTCAACTCACACACGATAGTCAGCCGTGAGCATTCATTGAGTGCAATACATGCTGATGCTCCTAGTTCTGTTCACCATTCATTGAGTGCTGCCCTGTGCCCTCGCGCGTGACAGAATCGCATCAGCATGCTCCTCAGCAGCCCTGCTTTCCATCCCGCACCTCTTCACAAAATCCCTTCTCTCCCCCCCTTCCCCCCATCACCCTTCACACCGCATGCGCTTCACACTACGTTGAGAATCTTTACAGCCCGTTCACAAGAAGGCCTTCCTAAACGAATGCACGAGCGCACGCGACGGGCCGCACGCGAGGTTGCGGCAGCAGCACGCTTCCCGCCTGGCGGCATGCCGATGGGGCCATGGCCAGGCAGCGGTGACGGCATGTTCCTCGGCGGCATGCCGTACGGCGGTGGCATGGTCCCTGGTATCCTCGGTGGCGACTTTGATCCGGGCGGTGGACTGCCGCCGCCCTCCGGTCCGAACCCCTTTGGCGGCCGCGGCGGGCCATACGGCGGTGGCGGTCTGCCATTTGGCGGCGGCGGTCTGCCATTTGGCGGTGGCGGTCTGCCCGCCGGCCCCGGAGGATTCCTTCCTCCGGGCGCCGTGCCGCCCGGCGCGCGGCACGATCTGATCTCGCCCCTCCTCGATCCAGATGGCATGATTGGCATGGGCGGCGGTCTGGGTGGTGGTATGGGCGGCAGAGGGCGTGGGCGCGGGCGAGGCGGCGGGCGGGGTGGCTTCTTCCCAACCATGCCGGGAGGCGGCGGCGGCTTCGATGGGTGGGACCCAGCGGGTGGCATGCTTTGATCGTCGTCTCGTCGTGGCAATGGTTGTGATCTAGGGAACACTTCCCGATACGTCGCCAGCCTGGTGGCTGGGGCGCACATACCTCGGTACATACTCGGTTGGTGCGCATCGATCATAATGCGCGAAGCGGGCACGGCTGATACTCGTCGAATCGAAGAGTGTCTGTTCGGTGCCAGTGTGTCTCCAATGGCTGGGGTCGGTGTTCCCGCGGCGGTTGAGGCGGAAGGCGCAAAAGCGTGGCCTGGCGTGGTACAGTGTGCCGTGCGTGACGTGTTGTCCGATGTATGCCGATGGCGATGCGGACGCACTGTGGCGGGGGATTCCGGTTGCGGTTCACTGCCGGGGGGCGGGATCGCGGATGCCGGATCGGGTGTTTTGGCAAGTGCCCCGCCCACAGTGCACCGCGCGCCGACAGTTCTATCAGACAGAGAGACAGTCCCGCCGGTCCCCGCGGCACGCGACCGGGTGCGGGTCGTGTGGAGCTGTGTACGCGTCGGGAGATAGCTTGGCGAGTGGGCCGTGCCCGCCGGTGCGCGGTGGGCCTCTCGTCCCCTGTCCCGGTGTCCCGTGCCGCACCGAACGCGCCGAACCGCCGATACCCGATTCCGCCTAATTCCGCCGAGCCGGGAGTTTAAGCTTAAAGCGAGATTTATCTTCCACAAGCTTCTAAATGCGCGTGCAGATAAGTTCGAGTTCAAGTTCAAGTCAGATTTGACCTCTCGGCAGACGCCGGCCCGTGGAGATGCTGAGATGCTCGCGGAAGGCGCAAGCGGTGTCACGACATCATGACACACGACTGTAGAGGGGGTCGGGAGCGGGGGGATGTCGAGATGTCATGAGATGTCGTTCTCACGAATCAGATTCCGTTGGCCCGTGACCATGGCGATGGCCCCTGCCCGCACGAATGTATGGATGTGGGCCCGCTCCAAAGATGACTGATATGCCTTCCCTCGTTCCCTGTTCCTTGATCAGGAGCGCAGGTCCTCCCGCACGTCGCGCTGGCAAGCGGGGCAAGTTGGCTTGTCCTTGAGCCATTGGCTCACGCACTTCTTGTGGAAGCCGTGCGCGCAAGGAAGCATGTGCATCTCATCCCCTTCGTCGTACTCACACAGGCAGATGACGCAAGAGGCCTCCCCCTTGCTGGCCAGGGCGTCGCGCTCGCCGAGGTAGCGGCGCGAGGCGAGGGCGCTCATCTGGGCGCGACTCAGGCCTTGAGAGACCGCATTCGCGTCGAGCGCGAGCAGCTCCTCGTACGTCGCGTCCTCACGAGGAGCTCCTCCCACGACGCCCATTGCTTCGAACGCGCCGCCGCCGCCGAGAGGGAAGCCGCCGAATGGGAAGCCGCCGAATGGGAAGCCGCCGAATGGGAAGCCGCCGCCGCCGCCGCCGCCGAAGCCGCCGACGCCGCCGAACCCGGCACCGATGTCCCTGTGCCTCAACAGATCAGCTACGTAGCAGCTCTGACACCACTCGTAACCGCGGTTGGGCGGCGACGCGCTGCACCTCGTGCACAGCGAGCGGGATGCCGAAGCGGCGCGTCGGCGGGCAGCGGGCGGCGCCTCATGAGCGGAACGAGCGACGCGGCGGCGGGCGGCTGGCTGTTCAGCGGCCGCCGCACCGGGTGCTGAGCTGGACACTTCCCGGCGGCTTCTTTCAAGCACCTCCTCCAGCATCAGGCGTTCGAACTCGTCAGTGCCGGAGTCGTGCGGGAAGATGGGAGGCGGTGGCGGTGCCAAGCTGTCGGCACTGCCGGATGGAGCTGATAGGCAAATGTTGACGTGGAGTTGCAGAGCTCGGTGGTCGCGAAACGGCGCGTGCCTGCAACTCGCGCCGTGAAGAGGGCACTGTAAGTGTTCTTCCTCGGCGTCGCCGGCAGTCAGGTCAAAGTCCCGGTCAGCTGCCGTCGGCGGCCTCGGTGGAGGGGAGTCGGCAGTGAGATCCATCGCACCCGTAGCACGCGGCTGCCCTGGCGGCGAGACAGTTAAGTCGACTCGCGCGCGCTTCTCGGCGGCTGCAGCCGCTCGAGAGCGCGGCTCTGCCGCGGCGCCCAATGCAGCTTCCGCCGACGCCTCTGCCTGCTGAAGCAGTGCAGCGACCGCAGAGTGCCCCTTATCGTGCGCAACTTGCGCGGGCGTCTTGCTCTTTGGGTTGCATACGCTCGCCGGCGCACCTGCAGCCAGCAACATCTGAACGATTCGCATGTGGCCCTTGCTGGCTGCCGCATGCAGCAGGCTCCAGCCAGAGAACATGCCGGTGGTCTGGCACGCGGCGGCGTCGATGGAGCGTGACTGCAGCATCGAGGCGAGCTCCGCCTCGGCGCCATTCTGGCAGAGCTGGAAAGCGCGGCTAATGTCTGACATCTTACTGTCAACTAACCTCAGAGCCCGTACGAAGCGGCGTGCCGCGGCATCGCGAAGTGGCGCGAGAGAGTCGCGAGAGCTGCGACAAGTCACAAATGAAACGCAGAGACACGAGGACCCCTCCCCCGCCCTCCACCTCACCCGTGTTATCTACTTTTTGGGCAGATTTCTTCGCAAAAATGTGGAGACGAGCTCTCGTGCGCACCGCTTTCTCCGCACCCGCCACGCGCTGGTCTTCGTCCGTGCCGGCGGCGGCTGCGACGCCGTCGCAGCCGGTCACCCTCTACCAGCTGCCCGCCTTCTCCTCGCGCAAGGAGCGCATCCGCAAGTTCGGGCTCATCTCCTTGAGCGCCGACTTTACGAAGCAGCAGCTGCGCCGGTCCAAGGGTGAGGTGGGCGGGCTCTCCGACTCGTTCCGTGTGCAGACTTACACGGTGCCGCTCGACAAGCCCGCTGAGTTTGCGTTGCCGCGCGTCTACGGCTACGGCCGCTCACGAAGCAAGTGGCTCGCAGCAGAGGTGGGCGTCTTTGGTAACTGCAAGCTGATGCGCATGCGCGAGTCGCAGCGCGCGTACATCCGCCGCGCGCTCGGCGCGGCGTGCATTGCGTACGACGATCCGTCCAAGGCCGCCGGCGCCGCCCTCCGCAAGGAGGTGGGGCTCAACATCCAGCGGCTCAAGGACATTCGTTGCTACCGCGGTATTCGCCACGAGCTGCGGCTGCCCTCGCGCGGCCAGCGCACGCGCACGAACGCGAAGACGCGCAGGAAGATGGGCCCGCTCAATTAGCCATGCGGCAGGAGTGAGTGGAGAGAAGAGAGGTATTAGTGCTGTGACATTGCAACGGGGATGCTCCAAGGACCTAGCTCGCGCCGTGTCTCGGCGGCGGCGCAGGCTTCAGTTCGGTTCAAACCTTGCTGCCCGACGTCGTTCTCAGGTCTACGACACAGACGACCACAGAATTCGCGACGAGCCCAGGCTGCGGGAGGCGACTATGGGGGACTTCCCCCGGGCCCACCCGGGTGTGGGGCGCGGGGGCGGCCCTGTCCTCAGTAATTGCGTGGAGGACCGAGCAGCGCGGAGCCCCCCCCGACGGAGTGTGGTGAGCGCGAGTGTTTTCCCGCGAAACTTCGAAAAAGCGCCCTGTTGAGCTTTCAGGAGCATCTTCGGGCCAGGACATTCAGGAATTCCCTCGCATGCACGTGCCTATTGTGTTGCTCCACGTCGCCAGGCTTCCGTGGCATCGGCCATCACCAGTCGCACAGCCGCTGCCTCCGCCCGGACCCAACTACATTGTGCTGCCCTTCACCTTCGAGACGCTCTTGGCCGTGCTGGTATGCTGGGTGCTTCCGGTCGTGATCTGGACGTTCACACAGGCTCACAATCCAGCGGATGCGTCGGCGGATGGCAAGCGGACCGCGACGACTGGCACGGGCCAAGCGGTCGTCATGGACATCGAGCGCCGCAAGGCGGCAGTGTCGGCAGACCCAATCGAGAAGAAGGGTGCCGACCGGAAGCTGCAGTTGCTCATGTGGGTCTACTTCCTCGTGCCGTACGTGTGGGCGTGGAACACGCAGGAGAACCCGACGGTGCGTGAACAGGTGAGCACGTGGATGGCGCAGTCATGGGCGCAGCTCGCCGACGGCCAGGTCACGCTGCATTTTCAGCTGGCGTTCCTCGCGCTCCTGAGCGAGCGTCTATGCTACACGTGGGTGCACACCTTCTCCCAATCATTCGTGCGCTTCCACAAGACGAAGTTCGGCCAGATGCTGGGCAAGGAGCCGCTGGACGCCGTACTCAACCTGTTCTACGTCAATAAGACTTTCCAGCTCGGCACCTTTCTGACGTCCGCGCGCTCCGCCGCCGCTGCCGCCCCCGCCTGCGAGCGTGCGATCGCAAGCTCCGTTGCGCGCGCCTCTGCTGTGGCATCGCGCGGCGCCTGCCAGAGCGAGCTTGCTTTCCGTGCCCCGCTCGCCTCCAGCCTCGTCTCACTCTCCGCCTGTCCCTCTCTCTCTCTCTCTCTCTCTCTC
>JWZX01003362.1:0-25634 GCA_001275005.1 Chrysochromulina tobinii
TCGGAAAGTGATCCTCAACAGTAAAAGTTCAAGTCTATCCCACTTGAGACTCGGCCTTGAAGTTCTGAGGTCAGGTCGGACCGCTGAGAACAATACGGTTTAGTTATGAAACCATTCCCTCGGTTCGCCTCGAACGAAACTCATCAAACGTCACGCAGACGTAAAACTTAGGCGAAGTCTTGCAATGCAGGAAGCATGGGCACGTACATTCCGCCACAAAATTTTGGCATGATCGAGGAGAACCTGTACCGCTCGGCGCAGCCCAACGAGCTTAATTTTCCCTTCCTCGAAAAGCTCCGCTTGCGCACGATCATCTACCTCGCGCCAGATGAGCTGCCACAATCACTGCTCGTGTGGCTCCAGGATCAGCACATTGACCTTGTGCACCTGGGTGAGGACGGCAGCGGCGGCCAGCGGAGCCCGTTCAAGCCCGTCTCTGAAGAGACTGTTCTCGAGGGCTTGCGGCTGCTGCTCGACCCTGCGCGCTACCCGCTTCTCGTCATGTGTAATCTCGGCCGCCATCGTACAGGCACGATGATTGGCTGCCTGCGCAAGCTGCAGGGCTGGAGCCTCACGCCGATCCTCGAGGAGTACCGACGGCACGCAGGCCCCAAGTATCGGCTCCTCAACGAGCAGTTTATCGAGCTCTTCGACACCGACCTTGTGCATGTGCCGCTGCAACGGAGGCCGCCATGGCTGGCTGCAGAGGTGCTTGCACCTGCGCGAGAGAAATCGTCATCTGGCGGCCTTCTGCAGCGTGCGCAAACGGCAGCCGCTCCCGATCGCGAGCCGAACGCAAGTGCTGGTGGCGCCGGGTGACCTCACCGTTTTCTGATTGGCCGTTCGGCGGTCAATTGGACCTCGATGGATAGTTACACGTAAGGACGACGTCTGTCGGCACTCGGCAGGGGCACGTCGAAGTTGACAGCAAAGAGCGTTTTCTGATTTGTTACTGATATTGACCTTTTTAAGAGATCTTTCCGTTTGCAGCTTGATCCAACGCGCTCAGACGCCTCGAGCGAGGGCGCTCCCACCGGGACGCGGGAGAGGCGAGAGCGGGCGAGCGCGTCCGGGTCTGAGGCGACGGCGGGCCGCGCTCAGTGAACAGACCCGAGACCGACGCAGGTCACGCGCGACCTGGCCCGTCCTGGCCGCGGTGCGCGCGGCGGGCGGGCCGCGTCGGGGCGATTTCCGTTACTCACGCCTTCGCCCTTGTCGCTTGATCGGGAGAAGAGACAAGCCTCCCAGCCCCCACAGTGGAGCAGAGACACTGTTGTGGCAGGATCGAATGCGCCCAATCCCGGCGGATCACGGTACACGCGCATGTGTGAGTACGCTGGAGCTCGCTGCATACACTTGGGACCGCCAGCTCGACGGTTGACGGAGCGCACACCGCTCACCGGTCTCTCCATGCCGCGGCCGCCGATTTCGGGGAGACCGCGGAGGGTCGCTCCCAATCTGGCAACACGGTGTCCGGCCGCGGCGAGATGGGCATAAGTGGCGCGTACACGAGGGGCTTGCCGTGAGGTAGCAAAGGCATGGGATCCGCGCCCAGCGAGATCATGCGACGCCAGTCCCCTTGCGCCATGGTGGATAAGACTTTCATATCGCTCGCGAGGCGGGGCGAGAGCTCACGCATGGGATGTGCGGGGGTGAGCGTAAGAGGCGTATTTTCTCCGGGTCCTGAGGCTACGCGCCAGGATCTTCGAAAGTGGCGACTGCCGCGGGCTGTTGCAGCGCCACTCGCTGGCGGCGCCGGCCGCATCGGCAATTGAGGGATCGCCAAAGCGACTGGAGCGGTGACTGCTCGGCTTGTGCTGACCTCACCGGTTCTCGGCTGTTGCCCAGTCACAGGAGACTGCCGTGGGGCTGGCCCCTGGCCTCTCGTCGACTCGAGTGGCGAATGCCGTACCGCATAGCCGCGCCTCACAGCCTTGCGTATCAATTCGAGCGTATCCGCGTGCAATGACGCCCGCACCTCGGCCGAGCGAGCATCGTAATCTAACGAGCGAGCACGCCGCTTCCTCGAGCCGTATGCACTGCTCTTGGTGCTGCTGCCAACGTCACCCCTCCACACGCTGCCGGCGTCAAAGTTGCTGTCACCGCCTGAGCGAGGGGGGCGTGCGCGTGCGTAGGCGTCCCAAGGGAGTGAAGGTGTAGGGACGAAGCGTGTCGTGTATGAAATGGCTGACAACGCCAAGGGGTCCTCCGCAAAAGACGTCCGCGGTCGCGAGCGCTCCTCATATGTGTTCTTTTCGCCCTGGTGCGCACCGCCGATAACGGCGGGCAAGGGGGGCAGTGAGGGCAGTGGTGCCAATTGCGGTTGTGAGGGCACCAATGCTGTTCCTGTCGGGCTTAGGTGTAGGCTTTGCTTGTCTGCTTCCCTAACCCTAGTCTTGCGCTCACTTGCCATTGCCGTCCGCTGGCCCGTGAGCACGCGCGCCTCGGACTCATTATTGTGGACTCCGTTGGATACGTGCAGCACCTGCAGCCCAACCCACCCGTCCGACGTAGCCTGAAAAGTCAGGCGTACATGCATCGTGCCGCTGTCCGTATCGCTGAAAGATCGACCTGAGTGGATGGTTGATACTGCTCGCGCACCCTCAGTGTCGCGCGTCAAAAGCACACCGCGTGTTTCAGAGGCCTTTTTCCGTGTGGCTTGTCTGTTGCTCGGCGGAAAGTTGACGAACAGGGCAAGTTTTTTGGCGGAGTGAGGGGGTCCCGTAACGATACCGCACTGCGAACTTACACACACGAGGGCCGCGCTTGTGGACGGTGTTCGTTTGACACGGAGGCTGTCCTTCAATAAGCACTGTGCGACGTCTCCGACTCGGTGCGCCCGCCACTGGGGTCTGGGGAGTCTTGTGGGGAGTGTGCCCCGTCCCCGCGCCGCTCAAGCGCCGCTCCCCACACCGGCGCGCGCGCGGCGGCGGCCCCGCACGCGGCGACGGACCGGGGAATTATGTCAGGGAGCTCTACAGTCAAATCCGTAGTTTCTGCCTTACAATGTATTTCGAGTACAAGTGCCTAGCGTCCCCGATTTGCTCGAGCTATTCCTTTACGATTCACTCCTATCCATTTCGGTTTGCATGGTTCAGCACATCCGCTCTACCACCGCGGCGCGTCCGTCTTGTTCGCGCAAAACAAAACAAGACTCCACTCGTGGTTGGTGGTCCGTCGTGGCGTCGATGGCAGACCGTGTGGGCGAGTACACTTTGAGCGAGACTCTGGGGGTCGGAAGCTTTGGCCGCGTCGTCCTTGGCATGCACCGCAGGACGGCGGCACGTGTGGCCATCAAAATTCTTCCCAAGGATGCTGCTAACGAGTGCGCAATTAAGCGTGTGTCCACCGAGATTTCGACCATGGAGAAGACTGGACGAGAATGCCCCTTCGTCGTGCAGCTGCTTGAGGTTCTTATCGGGCGCAGCAACATCTACCTTGTCATGGAGTATGGCGGCAGTGAGCTCTTTCCAGCCGTGTTCAAGCTGGCGTCCGATGTCGAATCAGACGTGGGTTCACCACTCCGTGAAACACGTGCTCGTACGTACTTCCAGCAACTCGTCATGGGCGTGCAGTGGTGCCACAAGATGGGGGTAGCACATCGCGATCTGAAACCTGCGAATTTGCTGCTCGACGACAACGCCGTGCTCAAGATTGCCGACTTTGGCTTTGCCGCGATGCTGAACCTCGACTCTGGCCAGCCAGAGCGGCGTAGCATGAGGAAGACCATGTGCGGTTCACCGCTGTACATGGCCCCGGAGCTTCTCTCCCTCCGCGAAGGTTGCGCATACGACTCGCTGGCCACGGATGCGTGGGGCTGTGGAGCAGTTTTATACGCGATGGTGCTGGGCACGCCACCATTCCCTGCCGATTCCTTCTCTGAACTGGTGGAGCTTGCCTTGCACCCACGGGCAAACCTTAAGATTCCCGATCGCATGCATCGTGAGCTGGGCAAACTACTGCGAGCAATGCTGCGCCTCGATTCCAAGAAGCGCTTCACGCTGCGACAGGTTGCACGCAGCTCCTGGTTTCAGACTGATCTCGCACGGACGCTATCGCGCACCCCGACTTTTCGCTCACCGTTTGAGCCCAAGCGCACAAACAAGCGCACGGCCAGCTCCGAATCATCTTTCGCCGAGGTTCGTGCGGACGCAGGTTTGCTCGCCTCGAGCGAGCGTACATCTCCATCGCAGGTGCTATTATCGGTGGGTGACGCGGCTGCGTTGCGACAACGTGGATCATGGCTAAACATGCGTAACGGAGCCATGCCCATGCGGATTCAGACTCACACCGTCATGGTCAGCAGTCTAAGCCCACAGGCAATAAAACAGATTAGTGAACAAGATGAAGCGAAGGCAGCATGCCCAGCCTTGACAATGGAGACTCGGCGAGTTTCATCAGTGCAGATCGTCAGCGATGATTTGCGAGAAGCTGCAGCGGGTCTGGCGAATAGGCTTCGCCGGCTCGTGCGAGCCACCCGCTCAACTGGACTAGCAGAAACATCGACATAAACATGACCCATGCGGACCCAGTAGAACTGTCGGCGTTTCTCGTCGGGGCCCAGTAACCGACTAGAAACGCCGACAGTTCTTAACCACCCGCGTGTACGACCGCCGACCCGTGCTCTAGCTTTACTCTAGCTTAAGCTCGCTTACACGCTTAGTGCTGGCTGCTGCTTCGGGGGACGAGCGGTCGGGCCGGTCCGCGATACCGCGAGGCGCGCGTTGCGAGAGCCGAGACCCTCCGCACCGGCGTGCGTGCCGTACGCGCGCCCCCGGTCGGTACGGTGTAGAAGCTACTGTGGGGACCGGACCGTGAGGGGTCCGGTCGATCGATTTCGATATAAAATCTCGATGCTATACGCACCGCCGCGGCCCGGTCACGCGTCGGGCGGTCGGGTGGTAACACGTTTATCTAAATACTCAAGCGCGAGCTTCGGAAGAGGATCCAGAGACGCGGAATTAAACCGGCACACCGGACAGTTTGGCTGGTTCAGCCCTGAGCGCGTCTCGGGCCGCGGCACGAGGTGGCACACACGCACACGCAATGCCACGGCACGTTTTGACCCGCCGGGGGCGAGCTCTGCGCACATTGTGCCAGCGGCGGATGATGCCGGTGCCTGAGTGCTGAGATCGAGCGGACCTCGCTCACCCCCGCCACGACCGCGCTCAACGTGGAGCAGGACCGGCCGCGGGTTCAAGGTTACGGCCCAAGGTGCATGGACCGACGCCACAACAGTAATCAATCTACACGGCACAAGCGTACACGAGAGCTGCATGCAGCATGCAAGCCCAATCAAAGTGCGCTCGCTCACCTCGATGCGCCAGTGACCCCGTTGTAGCCAACAAGGAAATCGTTGTAGTCGCGCGTCGCATCGTCAGGCGGTGCAGTCTCGTCCATCTCGTCAAACATGACCTCGGTGATCCGATCGACCCACGCCTCCGAGGATGACTCCTTAGGGCGCAGGATGTACTTATGGCGGCTCGTCTGGATCTCGAAACCATCGCTCAGGTCGTCGTCGACGAAGCCCTCTTTGAGCGCTGCGGGGATCTCGACCGCGACATCCTCCTCGTTGAGGGTCACCTGCGCCTGCATCAGGTCGATCGCCTTGCCGCGGATGCGCTTCTCGAAGGGGTCGACGAAGCCCGTGTTGGGCTGAAAGTGCACCACGTGCTTCGTGCGCAGGAGAATGAAGTACTCGAGCTGCCATTCAGCCTTCTTCGGTTTCTTGGGCGTCTTGCCAGGTGCCAACTTTGGCGGCACCATGTCGATCACCTTCATGAGCATGTGGCCCGAGTGCGCGATGTCGTCGTATTCGAACATCTGAGGCGCGTCCGTAATCTCGTCCATCAAGTGCTCACCGCCGCCGTCTGCCCCCGCGCCCGTGGGCGCCGTGCCGCCCGCCGCGCCACCCAAGGGCGCGTTCGGGTTGATTCCGAAGACAGTCGTGGGCGCGATCGCCTGCCCAAGGTTTGCCAGGAAGCGGTCGAGCAGTCCGATCTCATCCTGCGCCATGTCGTTCGTCTGCTTGTACTCCTCGATGGCCTGCTTTATGATCGACTTGGCGCCCTGCGGGATGTTGATCGTGAAGGCGCTCTTGTCGTTCGGGTCGATGGGCGCGCGCTTGGAGACGACGCGCGGGCCGTATGCGAGCGAGGAAAGCTGTGGCAAACCCGCGCCGCCCCCGCCGCGCCGCGAATCTGGCCCGCTCTGCTGCTGCGCCGCCTGCCGCTGCTGCACTGGAACCCCTTGGCCCATCGAATGGCGTGGGTTGGTCTTGGGTCTGGGCCCGCTCTCACCCCCGCCCCCGCCAGTGGCCGCCGCGCCGCCCCGCAGCTCCTGCCGTGTCACCGGCTGGGTCGCCTTGGTCTCCGGCTGCTTCGTGCACGTCGCCGCGAGGATGTTATGAATCTCGGACGAGCTCAGCTTCTCAGCATTCTCCTTCTTCTCTTCCTCGATCTTCTGTTTACGGGCAAAGATTCCCTTTTTGAGCACACTCTGCGCGTGGATCTTCTTCTGGCGCTCAATCTCGGCCAGGCGCGCCCTCTCCCTGTCGCGAAATTGCTTCAGCTTCTTGATGCGCCGGCGCCAGATCCACTTGCGTACAGCGTTTTGCACTTTGACCCTCGCCTGTTTACGACCTTGGAACTCCTGGATCTTTTTGACGAGGATCGGTACCATCTCGTCCAGATTGGCGTCCTTGAGCTCCTCGAGAAAATTCGCCTTGCCACTGCGCATAAAGATCTTGTACATGCCTAGCTGGTAGTCTTCCTTCGTCAGGCCGTAGGCGAGCGCAATCGCCTCGACAAACTCCGACGGCGGCAGCGCCTGCACGAAGTCGGGCATAAACGACTTGTATCGCTCGTGGATGGATGCGTATGGGATGCGGGACGGGAAGCCGCGCTGCATGAGCTCGACCGCCTCCAGCGTGCCCGAGCACTTGAGCTGCGTGAGCACGAACGCGCCATATAGCAGGTTGGGTTTGAGCTCGTTGTTGGGCTTGATGCACCGGATGAAGTGCGCGTCAGTCGATTCGAGCGCGTCGAGCAGCTTCTTGAGCGAACCAAGGAAGCCCTTCGAGACCGTCTGCTGAACCTGGGGTTTATTCGCGGCGCCGGCGCCGGCCTTCGAGCCCTTGGCGTCCTCGTCCTTCTTGGCTATGAAATCCCTGATCAGCACCTTCTTCGATTTCGTAAGAAACTTTTCGTAGTCCTCCGAGAGTTTGTCGTTGTTCTTGTCGAGCCAGCCGAGCACCGAGTAGGTCACGTCGCCTGCAAAGTGCTTGAGGACGAACGCCTCCTTGTCCGAGAGTCCCTTGGCGGCGCCCTTGCCACCACCGCCCGCCTTGGGTCGGCACAAAATCTTCGTGCGTGCGTGGTTCTCGTGCAGCGTGGTGGCGAGGGTCTCATCCGTCGCCTTGGGCGCCTTGCACACGGAGTCGAGCGCGGGGAAGATGCCCTTATCCTTGCCCTCGCAAACCTCGATAATTGCCGAGTTGTCCGTGTACGTGATCGCCTCCCACCTGATGCCGTCATTCTTGTATGCGAGCTCCTCCGCCTTGAAGACTGCACGCAGGAAAAAGTTTTGGAGCTTCTCGTTCGCAAAGTTGATGCACAGCTGCTCGAAGGAGATGACCTCGAAGATCTCGAAGCCGAAGACGTCGAGCAGGCCGATGAAGTCAAGCCCAGGTGCCAACGCGGTGCCGAGCGACTCGTTAATGCGCACCACCAGGTAGTCAAAGAGCCGCTGGTAAATCGTCTTGCAGAAAGCATCGCGGCCCAGGACCGCCTTCTTGGGGTCCTGTTCGATGGTGTAGCTCTCGGTCTTGCTCACTTTGAGCGTGGCCTTGAGGAGCGCCGCCTCCATGTCCGAAGCCGACGTACCAAGCAGCGACGCCGCGAGCGTACACACATCCGGCTCTGAGATGTAGGATGCAGCGTCGTTGTCCTCGTCACCAAACGTGAGGTTGCCGAGCGCGAGGATGGCCGCCACCAGCTCCTGGACCTCGCGGTTCTCCGTCACAGAGACGCCAATGTTGCGCAAGGCGTTGACAAGGCCGCCGTACTCCTCTTGGTCGTTCACATGCGGGATCGTCAGGCAGCCTGAGCGCTTAAGCAGCCGCGCCCACTCGGGTTCACTCGAGGGCAGCAAGCGTGCGCCACAGAGCACGTGGTAGAAGATATGATAGTTGCGCTCACCGCTTGCTGTGGTGGCGACGACGCGCGACTTCTCGAGCAAAAAGGTCTGCACTTCCGCGCCCACGAGCCTGTGGCGATCGTTGAATCGCATCGTCACGAACTTGCCGAAGCGCGAAGAGTTGTTGTTGCGCACCGTCTTCGCGTTGCCGAGGGCCTCGAGCACTGGGTTCGATTCGAGGATGCGCGTGGCGAGGTCGGAGCTCTCATCGCATGCGCGCCAGACCAGGTAGTTCATGCACTGCTTGTTCACCTCCGTCTTGCCGGCGCCAGACTCGCCCGACACCACCAGCGACTGCGGCTTCTTCTGCTTGATCAGCTGCATGTACGCGGCCTCTGCCATCGAGAACGTGTGCGCCGGCCGGTCCGGGTGGCCCACTGGGTATTTCTTGGCCTTCCCCATGAGATCCGGTGTGTACAGGCGCTCAATATATTTGAACGGGTTGATGGCCACCAGGATCGGTCCGACGAATGTGTAGATCTCGTCGAGGGCGTACCGCTCCTTGGAGTTGGCCAGTAGTGTCGCATCCGAGAGGTGCAACAGCGCGGTGTGGTCACTCTGGTGGTGCCCCACCGGGTTGGCTGGGAAGAAGAGATCCGTCTCATATTTGTCGCCCGTCTCAGTCTCGATCTGCGCAAACTTTCCTGCGATACCCTTGAGCGTTGCGATCACGAAGACATCGGGGTTCTGCACATCCACGTCCCGCACCCACACCTTGCTTCCAAGCTTGAGGCCGCCTTTTTTCTTGGGCTCCGAGTCGCCCATGCTGCGTCAACCGCTGTTTGGAGGGTGTCTGGACTGATTGGAAGCTAGCGCCCGCAGCACTCAGCAGGAGCCACAGCGCCAAGACAATTTTCGTGACATCCTGCAACCAAGCGGAAGTTATGTCCTGATGGCATTTTAATTGGGTTTCGCCGTCAAGTTATAAGCAGCGAGTACCCATTCGTTACAAGCGTACAGCCGCGACGATGGGAGCGGCCACAATGAAAAGATTCGTTTCGCGCGAACGCAGGAAAACGTTACAAAACATCACACAAAATCAGCCAGACGATGGTCGTGCTCGCCTCAGTCGTCGCTCCTCAGTCGTCGCTCAAGGTCGGTAAACCAGAGACCACAACCACGCTGCCCTCTGTGCCGATGCCGATGAGGGCAAGGATGCCAACCAAGTTTGCCTTTGGCGGTGACTACGGTGCCGGCGGCGGTAGCGCTGGTGGCGGTGACGAAGGTGGCATGTCTATCGTTCGACAAGAGATGCAGTCGCTCGTGTACAAGAATCAGGGACCCCGGAGCGGGCTCAGCGAGTGGGCAATGCCCATGAAAAAACCACGGAACTGGCGCAACCCTGGGCGCCGAGAAGAGCACCACTTTCGCGGTACATCGATTACGGTTAGGACTCCTCCACACGCAGCGACTCGGGACGCACGCAACCCCGACGCACCGTACGTCATCTCACAAGTATTTCCACCGATAGCCCCGAGAACGGCTTCGCACAGCCATCAGCCGCGCAAGTCATCGGTCGAACCTGCCGAAGCCGCCGAGCCGGCCTACAAGAGCCAGCTGCGTGATGAAGAGCCAGTGACGGAGCATTCAGCCGCCTTCGACGCGGCGGAGGAAGTTGTGCCCGCTGCGCCCGCCGCCGCCCAAAAGAAGAGCAAGCCGTCCAGGTCAGTGTTTGACGACCAGGTCGCACACTACCATAAGCTGCTGCGCAGCAAGATGGCCACGCGCTTCTCGACGCTGCGGCGCGTCTTTCGCAAGATCGACGCGGATGCATCGGGCCAGTGCGACCGTGGCGAACTCAAGTACATGCTCAACGCGATGTTCAACCTGAGGGTTCCGGACGCGGTCATGGAACGGATGATCGACCTTGCCGACCACGATGGCGATGGCAATATCAGGTTTGATGAGTTCGCACGCGTCTTCACAGCCGACGACATCTTCAACATGAAAAACACGCTCTCGGCCGTCGACGTGGCTAAGTATGGGACGGCTGAGGTCGAAGACGAGCGCGCGCCGCTCGACCCCCGCAGTCCGACCCACCAGGTGCGCCGGCACCACTCTCATTTCCCACCAGGCGAGTTCGTTGCCACCAACGACGCGGTCTTCCTCGCGCAAGAGGCGGCGCGCTTCATCCCACGCGTCCTCACTTCTTCGCACGGGCGCGGCTTCGACCACTCGTCGCCTCCTCGCACAACCTTCAAGCCGCCCAATTTACGAGATCGCGCCGCGAGCCACACGATGCTCGCGGCGGGCAGGTCGACCGGTTGCCGCGTGCCATTCACGCTCGAGTGGCCCCTTCACCTGGAGGATAACAAAGAGCACAAGGAGGCCTTCATGAAGGCTTGAGGAATACATTGTAACCTCATAAGGGTTAGGGGAAATGTAACCTGCAGCCTTTGCCTGTTCGGCGCATGAGCTGCGCAATATTGCCATCGACGCCATCGACGAGAAGGTCCCTGAGGGGGCCACTGAGGAGCGCTGACTGAGCGCTGACACGTCGGGCTCTCGCGTCTCGGCGCGAAAGGAACAAAGGATGCCGCGGTGAAGGGGAGATCTCCGACAAGCAATGCTAATTGATCACTATAAACAATGAGTGTGGTGATCATGGTTCGTTTTGGAGATTCTGTTGGCGACGCGCCGCCGCGCGCGAGACGCGAACGGTCGGGTCCCTCCCCTCCCAGAGAAGCGATTGTGTTCACGCACGATTCAGCACATCACAAGTGAAAATCACATGTGCGTTGCTGTGATCAGTCATCAAAAGAGTTATCTTTGTCTTCACACCTCCAGTCCAGGCTTTACGTAAATGGTGCTCATCAACGGAGCGGCACTCTCTCCAGTGGCGCACGACCTCAAGCGTAAGCAAGCGCTCGCGACCGGGCGCATAACCGACAACGCCACTCGGCTCACGGCGACGCTCGTCGACCAGTTCGACCTAAGCCGCACCATCTTCAAGACGCTGCCGCCCCGCTCTTTACCGGCACTCTTTGCACGCACTAAGATTGACATGCACTACACCTTTGATCCGAGGCTCGCCGCTGAGATAGAGAAGGCGTATTCGCGCGTGCCTAGGCCGGTAGCCGACGATTCGGCCATCCTCAAGTTCATGCACGAGGAGTGCGACTTTTCCATCGAGCATGCTGACGGCTCGTTCCTTGACCACCTTCACTTTTGCCACGAGTACGCGGCACGGTACTACACCACCGCGTCCTCGTCACCGCGCGTGCTGCTCCTCCACTCCATCATGGGCGTGGGCACCAACTGCTTCCCGATGACGCTCGAGAAGGTGCCGATGCTCAAGTCACTCGTGAGCGAGAAGGACTTTGCGCAGCTTGAGGCCTTCCCGAGCATCCTCCGGCTACTTATCCATGGCTACTTGCTGAACGAGCTCGCCGCATGCGATGCCACCAAGCTCGGGCGCCTGCGCTCCATCCGATTCTACAGTGCGTGCCCACGAACGCGCGCCGCGCTGCCAGCTCCTGATCGTTCCGACTCGCTCTCCCGGGCGCAACGCCATCCCTCCTCTTCACCCTTTTATGCAACGTGGTTCGCCTCGTCCGTGGTAGGGCTGTTGGACAACGGGCTACTGACACTCACCGCCGCGCAGCTCTTCGAGAACCTCAACTACCAGATGATCCACGCCATCGACTTTCTGCCGCCCGCTTCATGGAAGCGCACAAGTGGCACATACTTCTTCAACATCTTTGTGCAGCTGCAGTCGATCCTCGCCCGTGCCGGGCAGCTGCGCGCGCGCGTCGGGTACGACCCCGCTGAGCAGCAGCCACTCGTCGACGGCGCCATTCCGAATACATGGCGCCACTACCTTATCGAGCTCCTGCCGACCACAATCGTTATCAACTTGGCCGCGAAAACCATCGCCAAGTATTCAGCCCAGGTGGGCCACTCGCTAGCATACACGCTTGAGTGGTCCGACTGAGCCGCCGAGGCGGTTGCCGCCGCCGACGAGTACATGCGTCTTCAGCGCTCAGCCAGCGACTCAGCAGGGGCCACAGTAGATCCTCAGAAGGAGATTTTCGCGAGGACTCCATTGTTTCTCTTGTGATTCGCTAGGTTGTTAAACATGAGACCGTGATTGTAACATGTGAATGCCATGTGAATTGTTTACGTGACGATCATGGGATGAACTTATTAGTCATGAACTATGAAGTGCCGTGAATCGCCTTGCGGTCTCGGCTCGGCTCTCGCCGCAGGCCGCACGACCGCAGCGTTTACACGACGCAGGAACGCCGGCGTCGATGTTAGTACATGTTCTGGCGACGTCGCTCAGCATCGCGCCGTCGACGCTGCATCCAATTGTTGCGACGGGCCGCTCACATACACCCGTCTTGTGTGCTATCCAACGTGAGTCCGAGCTAAGCGAGGCAGCATGCCTCAGCGTGTGTTGGGCAACCCTGGGAACACTCGCAGTTGCTGCCACCGCCACACGATCATGTCTTGGTCCACCCTTAGCCGTTGGCCGCTCGATACTTGCCGGGGGTATTGCTGCAGCACTCGGGGAGGCGATGTTTTATCCTCTCGAGGTGGCTAAGATGCGGCTGCAGCAGACCGGTATGAATCGGCTCGGGTTGATGGGCGAGCTGAGAGCGATACTTGTTGCCGAGAGCGGCCGCTCAATGCTGCTCACTTGGGCCTCCACGCCGGGTGTGGTCGCTGGCGTGCTCCGTGCCGTTGTCTATCATGGGCTTCGGCTTGGCCTCTTTCCGCCGATTCAGCATGCCCTCATCGCTCTGCTTGCCGGCGGTGGCACCGGTGGCGTTAGCCTGGGCGTGAAGATTCTCATCGGCGCAGTGTGCGGCGCCGTCGCTGCAGCCCTGACGACACCACTGGATCTCGTCAAGACGCGCCTTGCGGTACGCCCAGATGCATATCCCAACTCGATCGGGGCGCTTGTCGGCATAGCCAGAGACGGCGCCAGAGCCGCCACAAGCAGCGGTGCAACACGGGGTACCTCGTCCTCTGGTGGTACCTCGTCGACTGTCGGGACTCCATTCGCTGCTGCCAAGTGGGCGAGTGCATTGTGGCCTCGCGGCGCAATGGCCGCCACGATCGTCCGAGCGGCTCTTGGCTCCGGTGCTCAACTTGCCAGCTATGATCAGGCGAAACGCTCCCTTACCGCGTTACTCTCCAGTTGTCCGGGAGGCTCCGCGATGGCCATCACCCTGGCGACGGTGGTGTCGGCCGCCGCGTACGTGACGGCCTCCGCCCCGGCGGATCTCGTCAAGACGCGACTGATGATCCACAAACCAAACAACGGCAGTGCAGCAGGCGCTACCTTGTATGCTGGCCCACTCGACTGCCTCCGCCGCTCGATAGATGACGAGGGCCTGGCTGTGCTCTTCCGAGGCTGGGGAGCCTCATTCACGCGGCTTCTGCCCGTGCTGCTGCTCGTGATGCCAATCCTTGAACGACTACGTGCACTTTTCGGCGTTGGGGGCTTCTGAAAAAACCTGAGCTGGAGACTGCTTGGGACGATGCGACGTGGATCGTGGTATTTTTCGGTAATCGCGCTCGCCGGCCGGGGCGTCGTATCGTTGAAACAACACGTTACCGCGCGCTCTCGTTAGACTGGCCCGGAATGAGCAAACAGAAACAAACAGAAACCCACACACTGCTGTAGCAGACTCCTGCGGGCACGCCGAGCGATGCGCCGTTCCGGCCAAGCTCTCCAACTGCCCGTGCCCGAGGAGAGGCGCGCCGGACGCGGCGACCGGCGCGTGCCGTGATGACGGAAGGCACTCATCCGAGGACCAGGACGACTCTTTTTCCGGAGATGATTCCGGCGTTTCGCCGGAGCTGGTGCGAGATGCGCGCAATCCCGTGAAACCCGAACCCGGACTGGCGCGCGCCCACCGGATGTCCGGCGGGGGGTCGCCTGACTTTGCACACCGCACCTGTTGCGGATGCGGTGCATGAGCCGTGCGTCTGAGAGCACAGTAGGTACCAAAAGCTTATGCTCATGCACCCTTGTTGATAATATCCTTGTCGCTGACGCCATCACCAGCCTCGTACTCCTTCTCATTGAGCCTGTTCTCCTCAATGATCTGCGCCTTGGCCTGCTCGACCACCTCTTGAGGCATGTAGCCAAGGAAGCTATCGATCGACTTTGACACCGATTTAAGCGCGGCGAGCACAAATGTTGACTGCTCACGCGTCAGGTCGTTGGCGACGAGCTTGTCCGGGAAGTACTCGAGAATCTGCGTGAGCCCTTCGACAGCGGTATTGCCATAAGAGAGCGCTTGCTGCTGCTGGCCAATCGGCGCGTACGCGGACGCGCGCACAAAGCGGTCGCGAAGGTCATAGTTGTCGACCATCATGTTGATCGCACGCTTGATGTTCAGCCGCTGAAGCTCTTTGTACTTGCCTGTTGATACGAGGCGCGTCTCCTGGCCGGTGGCCTCCTGCACTCGTAGGATAAGCACGACTTCGGGTTGTAACAGTTCGGGACTTTTGAACACCTTCGGCGAACCAGCCGCAACAGCGGCCAGCGGAGGCATGCTGCCCACGCACGCAGCTGCAACGGCGGTGACGGCCGCGGTAAGTGCATCGCGGCGGCTACAAGCAGACGGGCTCGTAGACGATGGGAGCTGCCAGCACGCCGCGCCCGCCAGCAATACAATTTGTAGAGTGTGCCGCATTTTGGATCTCCGATTCCGAGATCACAACGAGGCGCTGGGTTTTCAAACGCACATCTCGGGTTCTGGTGAGTGTCGATCCTGTGATACATGGTTTGCGCGCTTGGAACGGCGCGCTATGATGAACGCGTCTCCTCGACATGCCAGCTGCTCGGGAGCTCGGCGTGCCATTTCGCCACGCGAATGTCGGTGGACATATCGGCAGAAGGTTCCTCTGACGTCACGGTCGCCGCAACACCTGATGTCGTCGACCTCTCGGCCTTGATTGCCTTTTCGACAGAGGACATTGACAAGCCCGATCTGGATGATCGCAAGTACCGCTACCTTAAGCTCGCCAACAATCTGCAGCTCCTGCTGGTCTCCGACCCGGAATGCGACCACGCGGCCGCGTGCGCCGATGTCGCCGTTGGATCTGCGAGCGATCCCGAGGAACTTCCGGGTCTCGCGCACTTCCTTGAGCACATGCTATTCCTCGGTACTGCAAAGTACCCAGCCGAGAACGCGTACCAGAGCTTCCTCGAGCAGCATGGCGGATCGTCGAACGCCTTCACGCAACACGAGAACACTACCTGTGCGCCCACTCGCGCACCTGCATGTGCACGCACATTCCTCTCTCCTGCGTGTTCGCCCTCATCTGAAACCTACTGGTATCCATTTTGTCCGAACGCGCAGACTATTTCGACGTCCAGCACCCGTTCCTGCTCGGCGCACTCGACCGGTTTGCCCAATTTTTTCTGTGCCCGCTCTTCTCCGAGAGCGCCACCGAGCGCGAGATGAAGGCCGTTGACTCAGAGAATTCGAAGAACCTGCAGAGCGACGCGTGGAGGCTGCAGCAGCTGTTCAAGGGGGCGGCAGATCCGCGGCACCCGTGGTCACGCTTCAACGTGGGCTCCATCGAGACGCTCTCCGACAAGCTCGAGAGGTACGTGCGGCTCGAGCTCAGCACGGCGTCCGTGCCGGCAACCAGAGGCAGCGCCCAGCCGCAGCCTGGCGCGGAGGGGGGCGGCTCGGCCGCCAACGTGGCGACCGCGTCGGTGCACGCGTCGGTGCGCGCCAAGCACGTTCCCGCGCTCAAAGTGCGTCGCACGCTCATCGACTTCCACAGTCGCCACTACTCGGCCAACCTGATGACGGTCGCCATCCTTGGGCGCGAATGCCTCGACACTCTCGCTCAGTGGGCGGTGCCCCTCTTCGCGACGGTGCCCGATCAGAAGCTGCCGCGGCCCAAGTTCGACGTGGAGCCATACCCTCTGAGCCGGCTGAACAACTACTATCGGATTGTGCCAGTCAAGAACTTCTCGTCGCTGACGGTGACGTGGGCGCTCCCGCCGATCACCGAGCAGGTCCACTCGAAGCCCTTCCGCTACGTCTCGCACCTGCTGGGACATGAGAGTGAGGGCTCGCTCCTCTCTCTCCTGAAGAACAAGGGGTGGGCAGACCAGCTGATGGCCGGCGAATCACGCTCGCATTCGGACTTCGCCTGCTTCGACGTGACCATCGAACTGACCGATGAGGCCGATGCTCACGTAGACGAGATTATCGGGCTAATCTTCGCTTACATACGCCTCATCGCCGCTGAGCCCGAGCCACAGCGATGGGTGTTCGACGAGATGCGAGACCTTGCGTCGGTCTCGTTCCGCTTTCGGGACGTTGTCGAGCCGTCGAGTCTGGTGATGGCCCTCGCCGCCTCGCTCCAGCTCCATCCGCCCAAGCTTGCGCACTCACACCCGTACCTCTACGACGAGTGGAGGCCCGACCTCATCAGCGACCTGCTCATGCTGATGACGCCGCAACGCGCGACGGTGAGCCACGTGTCGCGCGTGCACGAGAGCATCGCGACGAGCCGCGAGCGGTGGTACGGTACCATGTATCAACGCACACCCATCTCGGACGCGCTCCTCGCGCAATGGAGCGCGGTGCCGCTGCATCCGGAGCTCCATTTCCCCACACCCAACCCATTCATCCCGACGGACTTTGCACTCGTGTGCGACTCTGAGGTGGGCAAGGCTGAGGAGGCCGCCGCCGCGCAAGCTGAAGCAGCGGCTACCGCGGCTGCAACGAGCGCGGCGCATACTGCTGGCAACGCCCCCAATGCAGCAGCGGTTGAACTCGACGTGTCGCGTGGTCTGCATCCGGGGGTCTGCTGCGATCGGTCGGGCACGGGCGTGCCGATCCTCGGGCTCCGATACCACCTGAAGGGGAAGGACTATGACCTGTGCCAGGCTGAGTACGACAAGCTCACTGACGCTGACAAGCAGCTGTACGAGGCGATCCCGCCGCCTCACATGCCGCCTCCGCCGCCGCCGTGTGCGCAGCTGCTCGAGCTGACGAAACCCAAGCCGGAGGATCGCCTGGGACTCTCGTTTGAGTCGTGGGCGTTGTATCCCTACCTCGGGCTCGTAGTCGACAAGGTACACAAGGGCTTCTTGATAGAGGCGTCGCAACTGCTTGCGCAGGGTGACGTGGTGCACGAAATCGACGGGCGTGCCGTCTCGCAGCCCAACGAGGGGGCGGCGGTGCTGCGCGTGGCTCACGGCACTATCCGGCTGAACGTCACACGCAAGGCAGACCTGCCCAAGGTCAAAGAGGCCGCTGCCGCCGCTGTCGCCGCCGCCAAGGCAGGCCCCACACCGCCACCCCCTTTGGTGGCCATCGCTGCTGCTAGCGATGGCAGTGGGGCGCCGTGCAAGGTCCCACGGTTGATTCGATCCGACGGGCTGGCACAGCTGTGGCACAAGACTGATCGCACCTTCCGGAGGCCAAAGACGTCGATCATGATGGACATCGCGTCGCCGCACTCGTACGTCTCACCCGAGGCTGCGTGCCTCACCCGCCTCTTTTTCCGCCTCCTGCAGGACGAGCTGACGGAGTTCGTGTACCCTGCCGAGTGTGCCGGGCTGCACTACTCGGTTTACAACTCGACCTCGGGCCTGCGACTCTCCGTGGGCGGGTACAATCACAAGCTGCCCGCACTGCTCGAAAAGGTGCTTGGGCGGCTCGCCACGCCCACGCTCGACGCGAGCCGCTTCCAAGTGCAGAAGGACCTTCAGCTCAAGGAGTATAGCAACTTCTTCAAAGGGCAGCCGCACGCGCTCGCGCGCTACGCGGCCTCGCACCTGCTTGAGATGAGCCGATGGCACATGCTCGAGTATATTGAGTACGTCGGCTCGGACGCTTGCAGCCACGCGAGCCTGGCCGCCTTCACGCCACGGCTGCTCGAGCGCATCCACATGAACGTGCTCTGCCACGGCAACACGAGTCAGGCCGAGGCCAAAGCGCTCGTCGAGCAGGCGGCCGAGGTGCTCAAGAGCGGTCCGCTGCGGACCTCGCAGCGCCCGATGCTGCGCCTGCTGCAGCTGCCCGCAGACGTCGAGGTGGTGCTGCGCCTCCACCCGAGTCTCTACAGCGATTCCGAGCGCTCGCTGCTCAACACGGCGGATACCAATTCGGCCGTTGAGTTCACGCTCCAAGCAGGTCTCGACAAGCGGCCCGACACGATCACGCTCGAGCTGCTCGTCCAGATCCTTGCGAACCCGTGCTACGAGCAGCTACGCACCAAGGAGCAGCTCGGGTACATTGTCAACCTGGGCCTGCGCATCGACTTGGGCGTCACCGGGCTGCGTGTCATCGTACAGAGCGCCACGCACGACGCCGCCCACCTCGACGCGCGTATCGAGCTGTTCATGGCAGGTGTCCCCATGCTGCTCGATAAGTTGACGGCCGAGGAATTTGGCAACCACCGCTCGGCGCTGCTCACAGCCAAGCTCGAGCAGCCCAAGACCTTACGGCAGGAGAGCGGCATCTACTGGAACGAAATCGCACAGGGCACGTATGACTTTGAGCGCGACAGCAAGGACGCCGAGGTGCTGCGTACCCTCTCGAAGGACGAGGTCATCCAGTTTTGGGGACGCCACTTTGACGCGAGCACACCTGGCCGGCGCAAGCTCTCGGCGCAGTCCTTTGCGGCGCACCACGCACTGCCGTCCAAGCTCGCGGCTGGCGTGCAGCAGCGCCCGATCCACTACATCGACGGCCTCGAGGCGGTGCTCGAGTACAAGCGCACGCTCGCGGCCTACCCGCCGCCACTGCGCTGCGACAAGGTGTGGAATTGAGGAATTGAGGATGCGAGCCGGCATGGCTATATGACTATATGAGAAACGAGACGCGAAGACACACAGGCATGGTCGCACACGCTGCGTAGCGAGAGGGGGATTTCGGGGGGGGAGGGGGCCGGCCCCCAGCTCACACCAGCACTGTATGAGCGCTACCGCACGCAATCCACACGGTAGTCGGTACCATCCGGACCCCGGGGAGACTATAGCATGAACCATTGGTGTTATTCACATTGGGACCGGACGCGGACGCCTCCCGGGAGGTTGCGAGGAGTGACCAGCTAATCCGTAAACCGAGAGCGCGTTCTTTACCGTTTGTGCGTCGGGGCTTTTAATGGTGTGGGCTACTTCCCAGGCGGCGTCCCGGGTCCGGTGTTTCGTGTTAAACTTAATTATCGCGTACTTGAACTTGTCGCATTCTTTAGTACATGGGTTGAAATGGGTCCGCGCCGCTCTCTTTTTTGGCTGTTTCTCAGGATTCAGCCTGCATGTGTCTCATTTCGAGAATCCTGATTTCTGTTCACAAACGTTTATATGTACGTGTTGTGTGAATTCATACTTTGTAATCGTATCAGTGTGATGGTTACCGCATCCGTATGTACGCCGGTCCGGTGTCTTGGGTGCGAGTTATAAACATTGGCTGTGAACACGCCGCGCGTACTTTGCCGATCGGCATGGCGCTGGTGGGGCCTTCGTATACTCCCCTGCCGAGTACACTATCGGCTGAGCCACCGCCGGAGATTGGCCTGCTGTCTTTGTTGGCAGTGGCGCCCAGTGGGAGTTCCCCGGCTGCCGCAAATTTGTTCATTCTTGTGCGGCTCAGCGCCATCGCCTTCGCTGTTTGGGCGATTGCTCGTTACATGCGCGGGAAGATGGCCCGAGCATTGACCTGGGGCATCGCTCGCAGCGTCAACGACCCACACGGCCATGCTCGCAGGCAGCTCGCAACATGGGAGACTGACGACCCCTCCCTCCACGAGATTCGCAACATACTGCGCAACATCACTGCCCGAGTACGACCACACAGCCTGAGCTGCTCGTCCGAGCCCGTGGATCCCGAGCCCGCGGATCCAGAGTTTGAGACTGCACGCAACATGCTCACGGAGAGCTTTGGGCGACGACGGCGAGCACCGCCAGCGCACACGGAGTCGACGCCGCCACGCGCTCCTCTCAGCATTCAGTTGCTCGGCGCGGTATGCCCGTGGTATCTGACGGACTGGTATCAGATGGCGAGCCGGCGAGACAGCTCGCGACCTGACGGGGAATCATCCACCTCGACGCCGTCGGCGGCGCCTTCCACGCCACAGGTCAATTTGCTCGAGGGGGAGCGGCGCAAGTGGGCAGCCGCCGACGCCGCACGGCCGCAAGCCGACGTAGAGAAACCATCCATGCCGCCGCGTACGCCACCACCCGCCTTGCCGCCGCGCACGCAGGTGGACTGCAGCAAGAATCCCGGGCTGCCATTCTTCGAGCCTCCGGAGGAGCGCGGGTCGCCGAGCTTCCCACAGCGGCTCGAGGCACAGCAGGTCCTTGGGCCACGTGCCAAGCACGCGGGATTACCCAGTGCCGCGAGGCTGCCACCAGTGCGCACCAGCAGCGAGGCTGGCAGGCTGCCAGCAGCGAGGCTGCCACCACCCAGTCAGCTATCCAATCGGAATCCAAATCTCTCTCTAATTGTCGACCGAAATGGGACGCGGACACCTTTGCGAACCCCTCAAAAAGCGAAGGCCTTTGCCGAATAGTGTTCGCGAGTGTTCCTGTGTCGCCCCGCGGGCGTGTTAGAGGGGCGTGTTTACTAGGATCTTACTATCATAGGCGTCGTGCCGTTCACACGATCACAGAGCTCGAATAAGCCCATAGGTTGAGGTTTTCACGTAATCGACCATCCATTACATGGTAAGCGAGCTTCTCTTGGCTTGATACTTGGGGATGCTACACCCCTTCGTCGCGAACAATTGCATCACGCCGGTTCGAGCAAAGGCGCCGTCCCGAGCTCCTGCCAGCTTGCTGTTGAGGCAAGGGTGCTCTCCCTTGCTCGCCCCGTCCCTCGCCTCGTCTCCCTCGCCCGCTAACCTTGGCGCGTGCGTTGCGCAGGACGATGGGCACGTCTGCCGGGTTCTTCGGCATCACCTACCAGGGTGCAACCAACGGCCTCGCCTCGGTGACGCTCTCCATCTTCAACTGCGACCATCCCGACGATGTCGCTTGGTGCAAGCATGTCTTCGATTACTCCACGAACAATAGCGGTTTCCTCACCAAGGCGAAGGTGCCCGACTTCCTGAGGCTCTTCTACCGCAATCGCCCACAGGGTAACACCCTCTCGGGCACGTACCTATACTCCTATCCGGAGAATGAAAAGGAGTTCATCGACGCCCTTTTTGGCAAGGACGGCCAGCTCACCTTCGCGACGCTGATTGAAGCGCTCAAGGAGGCGCAGGGGCGCTTTGCCGAGCCGGCGGCGCCACTCGAGTATGGCTCCGCCGCCGTGCTGCGCAACGACAAGACGAAGCATACGCGTTGCGTCCTGAACCCTCAGCAGCGCTTCCGCAAGCCGATAGCGACGTCGCAGGAGGTGGGCTGGGAGCTGTACAAGGAAGTGAAGCCGGAGTTGGTGGCCAGCTTCAATGATACCGGAGGCCCGGGCACGCCTTTCCGCCTGCGCACCTCGGCCACCACACAGTTTGCCGACGCGATCGAGAAGATAACGTGGGGTCGTTCCATCGGCGGCGAGTTCAGCGCGTACGCGACGCGCAAGCTCGTGGCGTTTGGTGGCCAGGGCATGGGCGTCTAAAGACGTAGTGCTGCGGTGCCCTTCATGCAGCCGTGCAGGGATAGCAACCAGCCCAGCGCGGTATCCCACGCGTAGAGGCGTTTCGTGTGCATGCCCATGCGAGATAACACGTAGGTGCGCACGCCGCAACGGCCAACGCCTGCTAGCCGGTCCCCGGGTGATTCAGCCTGCGGTGCCACGCGCGTTGTCCGCTTTTGGTTCGCTTTTGGTGAGGCGATTTTCTCCCTGTTCTTGACTGAATCGCTCTCAGGCGTTGCCGTTGGCGATTTTCGCGTATTATACAACCGGCCCTGCGTGTGTTGGCCGGTGTTGAAGAACACTGTACTGCGTACACAAAAGCTTATTCCTCGGCCTCGCGGAGTCCCGAAACGAAAGTGGCGGAAATCGCGGAACGAACGGGTTCGAACCTGCTCCCGTGTTCTTCAGCAGGCTCGTTCGTGGGACCACCGCCCTGCTCCAGTGCAGTGGCTACGGGAGGCTCGTCGTCCATGGCTGGCGCCGTGACTGCCGGCTCGGCCACTGTCTGTTCGTCGCTTCGGCCGTCGATCGCCGTAGCTGAATCCGCCGGCGCCGGCGCTGAGGCCGAGTTGAACTCCATAGGCTGCCTACACTTGCGCTCGAGGCACGGCTTCTTGCGCACGCCTGCCGACAGGGCCATGGCAGGTGGGCCACACACCTATGTGAGTGTATGGGGGCTCAGGGGGTGGGGAGAGGCGGAGGGCGGCGCGGGGCAGGCGGCGGCAATCACGGCCCAGTTGCAGGGCCTTGTCCCTGAAATGGACCGTTAGGGCGGACAGTTAGCCTCCCGCCCCTGACGCGCGCGGCGACCATCGGCGGAGCGCGCACCACCGCCTCCAAACTTGGGCTTGTCCCGGCAGTTCAGGCACGTGCCGCAATCATCGCGACAGCACGCTTCACATTGGCCACAGGCCACCTGCCGACGCACGGAGCCCGAAGCGGGCGCCGGAGTTCGGCCCTCTCGATCGGCGGGTGGCAGTGCCAGAGCCTGCCCGCTGGGATTGCACGGGAAGGCTGCTCCATACGCCGCAGCGTCATCCTCCACCCGTTGCCGCTTGGGTGGCCGCTTGATGGCAGAGCCGCCATAGTGGAGTGTCATGTGCGCCTTGAGCGGCTCCTGGAATTGCTTGAAGCCGAGCGCATTGAGCGCCGTGGCGATGTCGGAGTAAGTTACGCTCGTGCGCCCCTCCTTAGCGACGCGCACACGCGCCTCGCTTACGACCAGGCTGACGAACTCAGTCGTGCACCGCTGCACAACAGAGACGGATGGATCTGTGATAGCATCTTGCTCACCGCCCAACGCGCGCTTCATGATGTGCCGAATGGACGTGACCGGGAGCAACGCTGGCTCGGGTACGATGGTCGACGCCGGCGGGGGCGTCGACTGCTCGTCTGGATGGGCCGCTTCGGCAGGGTCGGCCATCTTCGGCGCCGCACAGGCGGCGGCGCGCCTCATCGGCTTGAGCGCGGCTTGAGAGGCGACAAACATAGACAAAGGCTGTGAACGGTCACACTTCAAAATACTCAGAACTCACCCCCATGATGGCCATGCCTGTCCTTGCTCGTATGCCCCTGCCGCGTCGACGCCAACAGTGTTGTTGAGGTGCGATTTGAGGTGCGTCTTCAGGTTGCTTTCCTGCGCGAACCGCTTATCGCACCCGGGGAACGAGCACACATGTGGTCGCTCGCCCGTGTGCGTGCGCATGTGCGAGCGAAGGTTGAAGTCGAGGGAGAAGCGCTTCCCGCAGCCCTCGAACGGGCACAGGTACGGGCGCTCGCCCGTGTGCGTGAGCATGTGCCGCTTGAGCTTTGACGAATCGAGGAAAAGCTTGCCACAATCCTGGCAAATCGTCTGTTTGTCGCCGTGCGTATGCATGTGCTTGCGCAGCGAAGCCGCATCTGCGAACACCTTGCCGCAGCCCTCGAGCCGGCAGAAATGCGTCTGGCCGCCGTCACCGAAGGAGTGGTCAACGGAGAAGGCGGGCGCCTCGTCAAAGCACTTGCGCACCAGCATCCCGCCACCGAGCGTCCTCTGCGTGATGGCAGAGCCGCCATAGTGGAGTGTCATATGCGCCTTGAGCGGCTCCTGGAATTGCTTGAAGCCGAGCGCATTGAGCGCCGTGGCGATGTCGGAGTAAGTTACGCTCGTGCGCCCCTCCTTAGCGACGCGCACACGCGCCTCGCTTACGACCAGGCTGACGAACTCAGTCGTGCACCGCTGCACAACAGAGACGGATGGATCTGTGATAGCATCTTGCTCACCGCCCAACGCGCGCTTCATGATGTGCCGAATGGACGTGACCGGGAGCAACGCTGGCTCGGGTACGATGGTCGACGCCGGCGGGGGCGTCGACTGCTCGTCTGGATGGGCCGCTTCGGCACCCTTCTCCTGGCACATCAGCTGCGCGCCCTCCTCGTGGGCCTCGGCAGGCGCCGCCTCCTCGTGAGCAGCTTGCGACGGCGCGAAAGCCAGCCCTTCCGCGGGCAGCATCGTCTCGCCGGGCGCGGCAGTTGAACTGGCAGCCGACTTATCGTGCGATTCCTCTGACAGCGTGTCGAGGGCGCCTCCCTCGCAGGTTAGAATAGGATCGAGGCCCTTCTCGTCCGGGCGGGCGCGCTTGTATGGCGGTTCAGCCTCGCCACCGAAATGGGGCTGCCCGTAGACGGGCGCGAGAAGTCCCGCCTCGTTGTCCATGATGTAGACCAGAGCCGCGCAGACTTCGCGCAGACTATGAGGGGCAGTTTCGCAGCGAGGCTGCTGTTGAACCGCACTCACCTTGTTTTGAAGAAATACCTCCTTCTTCTACGCAACCAACTCGTGTCGAAAATTCGCTGCGAAATGATCTGCATAATCAGATGCGGCGACGCTCGCTCGCTCCCGCAGCGCGACGCTTCTCGGGCCTTGTGGCGTTGCGCAAGGAGCACGGTCCTATAGGAAACGTGCCACCAATAGCGTTAGAGCGAGCTGGCATCTATGTGAGGTGCGACGATAACGTCGAAGGTGTTTCTGTGCTGCTGGGCAACGCATGCTCCGAGATCTTTGCGGGGCCTGCGCTGGCCAAGGTGCTGCGCGCGGGTCACGCTTACGAAGCTCGCGTGCTAGCGGCTCTTGATGCCGGCACGGCCGCACAGCCGCTCGTGCAGCACACAGCCGCCGCCATTACAGACGCGTGGTGGCCGTTCCTCGAGAGCCTCACAGCGCACGTGCCACAGCGTGCACGCGCAGAAGCGGACTGGTGCGTGAATCTACAAGTGGAGGGTGCATCCGCCGTGCACGCAGGCGTCGAAATGCTGTTGCAGCTCCAGGCGGCGCGAGGCCAGTCAGAGCGCGTGGGCGTCGCAGTGGCGGCCGCCTCTTACCATGGCCCAGCCACCACATCACTCGGCGTGCCATTCGCGCCTATGAGCGCGCTTACGTCGGCGACCAAGCCGCCGCAGCTCGTCTACCCCGCCCCGACGCCGTGGCGGCCGCTGGACAGCGCCGCGGACGTCCAGCTTCTGCATGGCGAGTGGCGTTCCTTCTTCGCTGCGCATGGGCCGCGGCTGGGCGTCGTGGTGCTGGAGCCGCAGTGGGGCTCGTCTTGTGCTGGCGCGTGCTGGCCGCCGGAGCTGCTACGCAAGTTCATCGGCATGGCGCACGATCATGGCGCGCTCGTCCTGTGCGATGAGGTCATGTGCGGTTTGGGACGGCACGCGCTGCCACGCGGTGGCGTGGCAGCGCACCCCATGGATGGCGCTCGAGACGGCGCCGCACCTCTGAGCGCCGCCGCAGCTGGGGGCGTGTGCCCTCGCGCAGTCTCTCGGGCAATAGCATACACACCAGCAGCTTTGTGAGGAGCACCTCACCCGCCGCCGCTGCGGCCGCTG
>JWZX01003363.1:0-41959 GCA_001275005.1 Chrysochromulina tobinii
CATTGAGTCTTCCTGGCGACAGAGGTGCCGAACATGGCCTGATCATGTCGGCGCGATCCTATTGCGTGAACCCCGTTTGAGCTGGTAGCGATCCCCACGGCACACACCAGTCGCGTCTGTCGTGTTAACGTTCACACAGTCCCGAGAATTCGCCTGTGCGGGCGGCGTTTCGCCCACGAGTTTCGACGTCTATTGACGAACCTGAGGTGTGAAAGTCGTTGCAGATGAACAGAATCCGGCCCGGCGCGAGGAAAACTACGAAATCGCCATCGCGAGCGCACATGAGACTAACGAAAAGCCGAGCACACAGGTCACACTCCACGGCCCTCCAGCGCGACGTATCTCATATCATAGATGATCACGCATGTGTGCAATTTGGTCTCACTTGCTCTTGCTGGCAGCATCAACGCTGAAGCGGCCGGGCCCAAGCGCGACTAGGAGCAACAGACCGCCTACGGGCGTCATCGCCTGGAAAAAGTGGAAGCGCTTGTGGTCGGCGTTGCGCCCGCCCTCCCAAAAAGGGAAGCGAACAAAGGCGTCGGTGAACACGGCGAGAGCGATGATGCACGCACAAGCCTGTGTCTTGTACCCGAGCCACACCATGAGGCCGGCGAGCAGGATGAGGATATAGGTCGTCGAGGCGATGCCAACCACGATCCCTGAGTCATCAG
This sequence comes from Chrysochromulina tobinii, assembly GCA_001275005.1. Lineage (NCBI taxonomy): Eukaryota > Haptophyta > Prymnesiales > Chrysochromulinaceae > Chrysochromulina > Chrysochromulina tobinii. The sequence goes on from JWZX01003363.1 coordinate 672, forward strand.
AGTAGAACATCTGCAGCCATGGGAGGCGGAGTGAGAGAGCGTGCGTGTGCGTGCGTGTGCGTGTGTGTGCGTGAGGGAGAGAGAAGAGGGATTCACCTCGGACAGGCGCAAGCCAAAGACGAGCGCCAGGTCGACCGTGAGCATCACCCGCGAGAGGAGCTGGATCCAGGGCACGATCGTAGCTGCCTTGTAATGGTCTGCTGAGGCCAGGTGAGTGGCGAACGGGCTCTTGCGAGGGTAGGCGACAAAATGTGCCTCCGCAAAGACGATACCGCACGCGCCAAGCTGCGCCATGCTGAGCGTTAAGAGCTCGACATTCGTGAGCTGGTTGAACAGGATGGGCTGCAGGATCACGGTGAAGGCGATGGCGCATGTGACGATCATCACAGGCACGGCCATGCGTGGCACGGCCGCGGTCGGAATGATGATGATAGGGCTCACGAGCTGGACGCCGGCAACGAAGAGCAGCATCGCGCCAGCGATTGAGCTTGGCAAGCCCACGTGCTTCGCAATGAACGCAAGCTGCTCGTTCCACATGGTTATGCACCGGATTGAATCCTCGAGGTATGTCAGTACCGTAAAGAGCGTGGCGACGCACGACAAGATGGTTGAGGCCGTGGTGGCCGTGGGTACCTTGGCGCGCGAGAAGTGCTCGGACTCTAATTCATCAACGTCCACCAATTCGCGTCCAGGCGACTCGAGGTCCATCCGCTCCGAGAACAGCGTTGCTTGCTGCGAAGAGAGCGCAGCATTAGTTGCAGCATTTCCATTTTTAGAACAACGTCAATTCGGCGGCAAACAAAGTAATCATCCTTCGCTAATTTAGCGGGCGTGCGTGCCGTGCCTTGTGCGTGTGCACTTCGCGAAAGCTACTTTGCAGCTTTGTCGCTCGGGGTGGCGCGTTTGGCCACCGCCTCCAACGCCTCATCGAGGTCCACGCTCACCTCGAGCGTGTCGAGCTCCACCCCGACGCGCGCCGCCTGGGCGAGCTCGCGCAGCCCCGCGCCAGCCGTCGTGGCGAGCCGGAGCTCCTCGGGCAGCGTGAGCGTCGCACCCACATCCAGGCTGCAGCCTCGCGCGAGCTCCACCCGGTGGATCAAGCTGAGGCCGCTCGAGGCGAATTTGCGCCGCAGCCCCAGCTTGGCCTCCACCGTCGGCCGCCACGTGCGCAGGTCTAGGGCGGAGCGCATCTCCAACTTGGTCGCGGCGTCGAGGATGCCGGGCAGTAACACGAGCTTCCTCCACTCGAGGGTGCGCAAGTTGGTCAGCTTGAAGCGGCCGCCGCTGTCTGCAATCGCATGAAGAGACGGTTAGTCGCAGCATGCAAAACGAGCTGGGAGGCGAGGCGCGTGTCATTTGAGGCGCGTGGTGCTGGTGGGGTGGGGGGCTGGGGTAGCACGCAAGGCGGCTGCGCACACGCATCGTCCTTGTAAGTAGCCTGCACATTGAGTTCGCCGTTCGTATTGAAAGTGCCGCCGATGGCAAGGCCGCTGGCAAGAGTCTTGCTCATTGAGAGGGTCGGTGTGATTGAGTTCGACAAGTCCAACGGTCCCGGCAGCGTGTTTCCTGCTGCGGCGCATGGAAGGCACGCGATGGCGATGATGAACATTAGGACTGTCATTCGCGCGGAAGCGAGATTCACGAGAAGTTAATCTTTTCAGAGCGCTCGGCCTCAACTCGCGTGAAGGGTTGACGTTGGGTCGCTGCACGTCGCAGCGCCGTAACGGGCGCTTCAGTTCATGTCTGCCCCTTGACTGTCGAAGCCCTCGAGCATGTCTGCCCCTCTGACTGTCGAAGCCCTCGAGCGCGAACGGCAGGCGCGGCTCAAGGAGGCCGTCGCGGGTGAGCCGGACTACATTGAGGAGGAGGAGCCCGAAGACGAGTGGAAGGATGATAAGCGCCAGAGCTTCACGCGGCAGCAGAAGGCGTTCAGCAGCCTCGCTGACATGCCAACTTGTACGTCATACTCGGCCGCCGAGAAGCTCGTCCTCAAGACAATGAAGGCTGGAGGAAAGCTGCTTGATCTTCGGTTAGACCTCACCCTGCAAAGGCTGCAGGTGGTACCCGGAGAGGTACTGAAGCTCGGCGACTCGCTGCGTGAGCTCACAGTGGTCGGCAACCGCATCTGCGAGATGCCCGCTGAGCTCGACCTGTGCCGACGGCTCCGCGTGCTCAACCTCGCTGCCAATGACCTCTCGGGGCTGCCCGACCTCACCCGGCTCAAGGAGCTCGCGCACGTCGGCCTGGCCTGCAACCGGGTGGACGATAGCAGTCTTCCCGCGGTCGTGCGTAGCTTGCCAGCAAGCCTCGCCTCGCTCGACCTCGGCGCGAACGAGCTATGCAGCCTCGAGAGCCTGCTCAGTGCCTTCGAGGCGCGAGCTCTGCCGGGGCTGCGCCAGCTGACGCTCAAGTCGAATCCGCTCGGCCTCATCCGGCTCTACCGGCTGCGTGTAGCGGCCACAAGCTTTGGCAGCGCGCTCACGTTGCTGGACGAAGTGCCACCGCCGCCGAATGCTGCCGCGGTGCTCGAGGACACAATGGCCGCCGCCGCCGCCGCCGCTGCCGCCGCCGCCCCTGCCGCCGCCCCTGTCGAAGCCGAGGCGGACGCCGACGCTGAGGGCGCAGAGGAGCAGGCAGCAGCGATGGCGGCGCAGGCGGCGGCGCTGGCCTTGTCCAAATCAAAGCGGACGGCGTTCCGAGTGACCATCGAGCGGCTCGGTGGGGTGCCGCCGAGCGACCTGCCGCCGCCGCCGCCGCCCGAACCGCCGCCGGTGGATCCGAAGGCCAAAAAGGGGGCGCCGCCTCCGGAGCCGGAGCCACCAAAACTGGAGGACCTCGAGTGTTTGGTCATCTCGTTCTCCATGACGGGCGAGACGCGCTCCACACGACCAGTGCCGCGTGGCACTGAGAGCGTCATCGACTTTGAGGACACGGCTGTGGTGCTCGAGCTCGAGCGCACCGTGGCACTGCGTGATGAGCTCCTCATCACGGGCATTCCCTTCGAGGTCCTCTCGGTGCCTCCGAAGGCCAAGCCTATCGAGGGCGAGGCGCCGCCCGCCACGACGCCGGTGCTCATCGGGCGGCTGGTGTCGCACTGGGCGCCCCTCGCGGAGGGCGAGACTAAGATGACGCAGGTGTGCCAGCAGATCATCCAGCCGCCCGCGCCCGAGGGCGCGAAGGCGAAGCGCGGCAAGAAGCCCAAGCTGCCGCCGCCCTTCACGCTCTCGCTCGCGGTGACCATCGAGTTGGTCTGAGTCAACTGAGAGACGTGTGAGCACATCATGGGGCGCACAAGGGGCGCACCAACACCATTTTTCTTTCTCTATGTCTGATGTTTGAGCCATGTCGCTGCTCGTAAATTAGAAGCGAGCTGCAGGGACGAGAGACCAGAGCGTGAAGATCTCGAGTCATCTGTATACTGTAAGCCGGCTGGCCAGGCGCCGGCCAAACGGCAACCGACGACGGCGGATGCCGGACGAGGACCTGCGCGCGCTCCGCACAACCCAACGGACAATCCACAAATGCCGCGCCGCGTGCGCGCACGCAAACCTCCGTCTATTAACTCGCCACAATTTTTCAACGGTGTGCCGGGGTCCGGGCTTCGCCCCCGCTGGGACCCGCGGTGTAGCGTGTACACACACCGCCCGAACGGAACACTCCGTCCACACGTCGCATGCTGAACAAGCTGCAGGGCGCGACTCATGACGACATCCGCCGTGGGCCGGCCCCATCGTCTTCGAGCGCCTCCTGCTCCTCATGGTCCCGCTCGGCCGCCTTGCTGATCTCGGCGAGCAGCGCATCCTCCGCCGTCAGCAGCTGTGAACCTTGTAGGCTGGGCAGCGCATCGAGGAAGCTTTCGAGCGCGTGCGAGAGTGATTCAAAGGTGGGCATCGGCGCGAGTGCAGGTGCGATTTGAGCGAGCAGACCCATGATGGCGTCCATCATCTCGTGCGCCTCCTCGGACGAGCGAGGTTGCGTGGTGATCGTCGACTGGTACGCCAGCAGCAACTCGACAGGGGTGAGCACCTCGGCACCATCGGCCGCGGGAGCGTCGGCGTCAGCGTCGGCGCCGCCTCCTGCGCCACCGCCCTCGGCGCCCACCTCGGCGCCCCCGGCGGTCCCGGCGGCCACATGCGCATTGGGCCCCTGCAGCACGACGAGCAGCTCCACAGCTACCGTCTGGAGCGCCGTGACGGCCATCATCTCGTCCAGGGAGCTCATTCGACCGGATTCGTCCATTTGGTCGACGTGCACCGCGTAGGAGGAGTTCTCGCGCGACAGCACGTCTGAGCGGTCACTGGGCATCCGGAGAGGCGCCGGCCACCCGTGAGCGCCGAGGTGAGCGCCTGCGTCTCTCGAGCTGCCCCACGTGGTCGCGATCTCGATCGATCTCGATCTCGAGCTGGCACCATGGTCGACCGATTCGCTGCACGAGCTCTCCGAAATCTCCGAAATCTCCGAAATCTCCGAGCCCAGTCGCTCGAGCGTCGTGACGAGCGTCGGCCTGCCCTCGGCGCCCGCCTCGGCGCCCGCCGCACCGCCTGCGAACAGTCCAAAGGTACGCGGAGGGCGTGCACCTTTGACACGGCCCGTCATCGGAGGCATCGCCCCCTGCACCCCCCAACCGCCTCCGCCGCCCAAGTCAACATCGAGGTCGGTGAAGGACTTTGTGAGCGACGAGAGGGCTGGGGGCTCAAAGGAACCGCCCGCACTACCCGTCGACATGGCGCGGCTCGGCAGTCGCTGCAGCGGCGGCGGCGGCGGCGCGAACAGGGACCAGAAGGTCTCCGACTCTCCTCCCTCCCTCTCGTACGGGACAGCCGAGTCGCTCGGCAGGTGATGGTACTTGCGTAGCCTCGCCACGTGGCGCTCGAGCGCCATCAGGTCGCTCTCGGGCGTGGGCGCGCCGGCGGGCAGCCACACCGCCGCCGCACCCTCCCGCTGCACGACGAGAGGGCCACCGCCGCCCTTTGCGCATAGGAGCTCGCGAACGAGCTCACGCTCCCGCGCCAGGGCTTCCTCACTTTCGAATGCACCGCCATCGAGGGTGAGGAGGTGCGGGCACGTGGGCAGCGCGACCGAGTGCATCGTACGCGGCGGACCCTCAGCGCCAGCCGACGCAGGCGCAGCCGAGCCTGAAGCGACCGCCGCCGCGGCCGCAGCCGAGGTTCCACAGGTCAAATCTCCGGTCAAATCTCCGAGCAGGGCGCCCGAGCCGAGCGCCGTACCGAGCGCCCATGCCTGCGTCGTCTGCGGCGGCGCTTCGATGCTTGCGCCCCACTGCAGCAGCGCGCACGCGAACCCAATGTTCGGGTTCACCGTCGGGCGCGCGGCACGCACCAGCTCGAGCGCGTCGTCGTATGCGAGCCCGCGCTTCCACATGATGTAGGCGATCACGAGCGTCGCGGAGCGTGAGACGCCGTGTTGGCAGTGGACGAAGACGGTGCCGTGCTCCTGCTCGATCGTGTCGTCGATGAAGTCGAGCACGTCGTAAAAGACGGCTGAGATGTCCTCGCGCGCTGTGTCGAGCAAGTTGAGCTTCAGGTAGTGGAAGCGGTGTGGGAAGTGGTTGGCACAGATCATGCCCGCGCAGTTGACGATGGCGGTGACGCCCTCGGAGGCGAGCTTGGCCTCGTCGCGCGCCGAGTGCTCCGCGCCGATCAGCAGCTGCCCGGGCAGCACCGTCGACAGCTTGTGATCGAACTCCAGGATCATCCGACGCTGCGACTGTGCGCCCGGGCGCGAACCCGGCGTCGGACAGCCACGCATCACGTTGGCTGACGATGGACGCGACGAGCCGACTGACGACGCGGCGGAGCACGGGCGTGAGGAAGCTTGCGACGAAGGCGGGCGCGACGTGATCACGATCACCGGACCTCCCATGGGCCGTGACAGCTGGCGCGGCGGCACCGAGACGGCGAGGTCGCGCGCGCCGGCGCCGCATCGATGGGTGAAGCTGTTGCTGCCGCCGCCCGCGCCGGCGGCCGGGTACGAGTCCTCCGCCTCGGCCGCCGCGGTCTCGAACAAGGCCGCGCGGTTGAGCGCGCGCCGGTCCGCGTCGGGCGAGACGGTGATCGCCGGCCGGCCCAACATCATCATCTTGTGGTGGCTGCGCTCGCGGAAGTTGACCGATGGCGGCGAGTGGTTACTGATCACCGGGCTGCCGGCCAGCGGCGACGACTGGCTGCTCGAGTTGGACGGTGCGATGGCAATCTCTTCCATCTCCGGGAATCCAGACGAGTTGCGCCGCTGCAATTCGGCCTCCAGCCCGCGCAGCCGGCTTGCGAGGAGTATGGGCGTGAATTGCACGCGGAGCGCTATGTGGTCCACCTCGCGATCGGCCATGGGGTCCTCCTCGCGCTCGTTCGGTGCATCGCCCATGGTCGGCCTATTCGGTTCGATTTCCGTGCGCTCCACGAAGGCGCCGGCCGAGCTTTTCCGACCAACGCGGGCGCCCTCGTCCTAATCACCAAAACGGCGCTTTCGAGAAGATGCGTGGCATTCGCTGCACCTCCGCACGGATGTGTCGTGCGGGCGGACATTGTAAAAATCGGGTCCGATTTACCCTGTGGGAAACGCACATTTTTTCCCACACGACGCCCATTTCCCCACACGCCCATCTTCTTGTCACGTGGGCGCGTGGTACTCTGCTCTCTGCTCTCGGTCGCGATGGGTATCGACATCCGCCACAATAACTACCGGAAGAAGGGTGGCCGCCACGCGCCCGTGTCCGAGAACCTCTACCTCCGGCTGCTCGTCAAGCTTTACCGCTTCCTGGCACGCCGCACCGGCGCGGACGCCAACAAGGTGATCCTCAAGCGCCTCTTCACCTCGCGTGTCAACCGCCCGCCCATCTCGCTCAAGACGGTTGCGAAGCACCTTGGCGACAGCGGGAAGATTGCCGTCATTGTGGGCAGCGTCACCGACGAGGTTCGCACCTTCGACTGCCCCGCGATGACTGTGTGCGCGCTCCGCTTCACCAACACTGCGCGGGCGAAGCTCCTGAAGGCGGGGGGCACGTGCCTCACCTTCGATCAGCTCGCGCTCAAGGCGCCCCTCGGCGAGAACTGCATGCTGCTGCGCGGCTGCAAGTCGCACCGCGAGTCCGCCAAGCACTTTAGCGCCAAGTACGGCGCCCCCGGCACCCCGCACGGCACTGCCCGGCCGTACGTGCGCGCCAAGGGCCGCAAGTTCGAGAAGGCGCGTGGCAAGCGTGCGTCGCGTGGCTACCGCAACTAAGTGGCCCGCACGTAGAGCGCGGTATCTCGGGAAGCCGCAGAGCGTTGACGTTTACATCGTTGTGTATGATTCATCACTGTCATGGCTATTTTTCTCATCCGTCTTGCGTCTACGCTACTGCCTACTCTCGCGTCTGCTCTGCGCCCCTCCTCGGAGGCTCTGTATTACGCACGACGCACACATTCACGTAAGGGACTAGCTCAAAAACGCTGACTACCGTCCAGCCGGTCTTGCAAGTTGCCCGATCGACATGCCGAGCGGAATCCCCAAATTACTCGACATTATGCCGCCCTCTCTAAACGCTGTTTCCCTTACAGCAGCTTTCAGGTTTAGTTTTAGAATTAAACTTCACAGCCAATGGGAAAACTTCACACCATTCGCAGACTCGCGTGTAGCTTCCGAGCGCACGACGATGCATCCGAGCGCGAGAGCGAGCACGCGCGATGGACCTCTCCGCGTTCGGTCAGTCTGTGAGAGACTTACCTAGGGCCGTTGGCGAGCTCTTTGGCGTGCCATCCGAGCCCCAGCGATGGGAAGAGGACGACGAGCAGCTCCGGCGCGCCCTCGAGGAGTCTGCCCTCGCAGTCGCACAGCTCCCGCCCCCGGACTGCCACAGAAAGTGCCCGCTCCGTGAGCTGGGCGAGGCGCAGAGCAATCCTTCCATCAAGGCCAAGATCGCCGTTCTCTCAAGACGCTACGCGCACGTACGTAAGATCCGCGGCGAGGGAAACTGCTTCTTCCGCTCGTTTTGGATGGGATGGCTCGAGCGTGCTATCCCCTTCCTGGGTGTTGCCGAGGCGCCGCACCCGTTGCTCAACAATCTGTACCAGCCGGCGTGGGCCTGGCGCATCGAAGAGCTCTCGTCCGCCGCTGCGCGCACCCTGATCGGCCCCCGGCGGCAGGAGGTTGTCGAGTATGGCCGGCGCTTCGTCGAGGTCACGCGCGGGCTCTGCCACGCGTATGTGACGGGCGGCGAGGCCGCGTTCGTCGACAAGGCATGCCAGCACGCGGAGACGGCGGACGCACTCTACTGGCTGCGCCTCATTGCCTCCGCGTACATTCAGCGTCCGGACGTGCGCGATGAATGGAGTCCGCACTTCGAAGGATTGTGCGTCGAGGACTTTTGCGCGCAGCAGGTCGAGAGGGACGAGGCGCTCGCCGATGAGCTGCAGATCACAGCGCTCACTACGGCGCTCGGTCTGGGCGTGCGCGTCGAGTACCTCAACTCCGAGAGCTACCCATGGAGCCAGCGCTGTGGGCCGCACTGGCACAAGCTCCTCCTACCATTGGCCCCTCGCACCGGACATGCGCCTGTACTCGCTGCTTGCGTGCTCTTTCGGCCTGGGCACTATGACCTTCTGCTGCCCGACGAAGACCGGTGGACAGACCCGACGCTGCTCGCACCGGACGCGGCCGAACTGGTGCCTCCGCTGCCGCCCCCGCCGCCGCCCGCCCGGGCGCTCTGCCCTGCATGCAATCAGCCGATGGCAAGTTGCTGCTGGCTGTGCGAGGCCTCCATTTGCACGCACTCGCGCTGCCCCGTGGCTAGTAGGGCGGCGGCCGCCGGCGCGTCGGGCGAGCATGGGGCGCACCTGTACATGCTGCCCGCGTGCTTCGGTGCGCAGGGCCCCGGCGCCGTCTGCCCGACTTGCATTGCCAAGCTGCCCCTACTCGCGACCACTGCAGCCGATGGACCACCGCCCGGGTCAGCCACTGCTGACCAGACCAAGCTGTGGAGATGCGCCGAAAGCGACCGACTCGGCTTTGCCGACGAGCTGCGAGGGCTCCCGCAGCTTGGTGGGCGGCGTGGTGGGTGGCCGCCGCCAGCACCGGCCTCCCCTGCGCCCATGCGCATGGAGGAACTCGTGTCCGTGTTGACGCTGTACGATGCTAACGGAGATGGCGTGTTTGACTTCAGTGAGTTCATCCAACTCGTCAGCGATCTGCTCTGCCTCCGTGATGGCGTGCTCTTTGCTCCGCCTCAAGCGGGGCGCAATCTTGCCGAGGTCTTTGCAAGACATATTCCGGGCCCCGCACGAGACTCGATCGAAGTGGCAGATCTTGTTGAGCTGGACGGTCGCTGGGCGAGCCTCATCACGCAACCTGACGTGGTGGCCGCCGGCGGTGCCGGGCTGCGGTCGCTCAGCGATCAAAGACTCCACGGAGATCTGGATTATCTTCGTGCTCAGCGCCAGGCAGAGCTGGTCAGTGCTGGAGCTACGCGCTCTTATCGGATCCCTGGTGTGCAAGTGGTTCAGTTGGAGGCCATTTCACAGCAGTCGTCCATCGAGCCGCATGCCGCCCCGCCCCCCCTGGCAACGACGTCTGCGAGGACACCAGCGTGCACTGCGGCGGCCTCGACGGCAGCGTACCAAGCGGCCTCCGAGGCGGCTGCGACCGAAGATCGTACCGCCACTCGCGCTCAGCAAGGCTTGCCGCGGGTGCAGCCCACTAGTCGTGCGGTGCAGCCAGCGCGGCAGCCTCAGCGACCAGCCTCGGCACCACGGCCAGCGCCACAGCAGGTCTGGCCGCCGCCAGCGCCGCCGCCAGCGCCGCCGCCAGCGCCGCCGCCGCCGCCTCCGTCCTCCGGTACCATCGATATCGCAACGCTCCCTTTCCAGAACGAGACGCAGCGCCGGCAAGTGGAACGGGATTGGAAGAAGGCACAGGAGGTAGGGCATTACGGGCCGTTGATGATCCTCGAGCACCTGGGCTATCCGCGGAGGGAGGCCAAAGAGGCACTCGAATCGAACGACAAAGATGTACTCCGCGCCATCCTCTGTCTCAATGGCATTGACCTGCAAGGGACGTCCACGGCCGCGCGAGCCACACCCTTTGTCAATCCGAACATACCTCTCAGCGAGCAAGAGCGTAGGAGCATGGCCGCTTCCAGGAACGCGTTGACAGCTGCTGCCGATGTGCCGCTCACACAAGAGGAGTGCGACCCGGCAGCAGGTTGGGAAAGGGTGGAGCGGCCGTCCGACGACCCCTTTAATCACCCGTACATACACCATTTACGCAGGTAGATGTTAACTTGTGTGAATTGATCACATTGAAAAAGGTCAGTTTCATGGAACCTGGTGCGAATGCAGTGGCTTCTCTGGGCCGGCAGTGCGCAGGTCCCACCACAGCCGGCATTCGACGCGCCGCCGCTTCGCCAGCCTGCTTCAGTCACCGGAGAGGACGCGCCCACCGTGCTCAACGCTGGCCACGACTTTGTGCTCCTCAACTGGCCGCCGCGGCCCGTTGAAGGCCACCTCTACCGACCGGCCGGCCATCGCGTGTATGCAGCTCGCTGGAAGCCCTCGTTCGTCGCCCGGTACGCGCCCGACCTTAGCGGGCGCTACGAGTGGGATGGGGAGACGCTCGACGTGTGCACGGTGCAGGACGGCGTGCTCGGCGAAGGGCGCATGGCCGCCTACCTGCACTCGCAAGACGGTGGCTTCTCGGCGATCGCGACCGGTCGGTGGAGCGTGGCGCAGGGCGGCTACGCGGGCGTGATGATTCACAGTAACGACACGGCGCACTCGGGCCCGCTCCTCCTCTACGGCCACCGCGACGGCTCAGTGCGCGTTCGCAGCGGCGCCTTCTACTATTCGGCCGAGACGTTGAGAGACATGGCGCCGTCCTTTCCGCGCATGGTACCCGTCTTTCGAGGGTACACGGCCGCCGCGTGCGACCTGCTGCCGCCGCGGCCGCGCCTGGCACAGATGAGCGCGCCCGACCTGAGCGGAAACTACCTGAGCAACTACAACGAGTCCATCGCGGTCTGCACGAGAGGCGGTTCGTTAGTGGCCGCGTTTTCGGGCGTCGGTTACCAGCAGGGCTTCGCTATGGGACGCTGGGTGGACGCGGCGGGGCGGTGGGAGGGCACCGTGGCGGAGATTGGCCGGGACTCACACCCTTTCACGTGGCGCCTGGCCGGCGACGTGCTCTCGGGCGACTGGTCCGTGTACAACCGAACCAATCCCTGGGCGGACAACTCGACGAGCGCGACGGCCTGGGAGGCGCGGCGCGACCCGGCGACGAATCCAAGTGAGATGATGCTCCCCCTTGCGCTCGCGGCGGCGTACCTGTCGCTCGAGCACCTGTGCGCGCTGCTCATCGCCGCCGACAGCGGCCAGCGCGCAGAGGTCTCGGAGACGAACGAGGAGGAGTGGGTGAGCGCCCCGCAGCCGGCGACGCTGCCCGAGGGGCTCGGTGGGCGGATTCTCGACCTTCCGCGCTTCGCCCTGCTCTGCCGCAGCGAGAGCTACACGTACAGGACGGCGGACGGCCGGCGCGTGGTCAACAGCACCGAGGTATGCGAGGAGGACCGAGGGCTCTACGATGTCGACGGCTTTGCGCGGCGCGCGCCCACGGAGCAGCGCTACAGCTGGCATGCGGATGAGGTCGTGCTGACGGACTCGGGCAACGAGGGCGCCACGAGCGCCGTCGTGGCGCCACTCCTGCTGGGTGAGAAGTACATATTTCGCGTGCGGCCCATCTACGCGGGCGTGCTCCCGCCGCCGCCGCCGCCCACATACTGGGAGGCTTTGCATGCACAGCGGCAGGAAGAGCTCCCAGAGCTCCTACGTGACCCTCCGCAGCCGCCGCCGCCGCCGCCGCCTCCATCGTTGGGCAACATCACGGCGTATTCGCGCCCGGTGCTCATCGACTGATGACCCTCTGATGACCTCTGATGACCACTGATTGCCTCCCTCATCACACGGCGTATTCGCGCCCGGTGCTCATCGACCTCTCAACATGATAATGACCCTCTGATGACCTCTGATGACCACCGATTGCCTCCCTCATCAGGTGCTCATCGACCTCTCGGGACCGGGCGCGCCGACAGACCTGCGCATCGGGATGGTCTTCGCCACGGCAGTGGAGCTCTCCTGGCGAGCACCCCTACCCATGCAAACCGGGCTCTGGCACGGCGACGGCGGATCGGCACTCGTCGGCTACCGGGTCTTCGTACGGGCGGCCGACCAGCCCGAGTCCGAGTTCGAGCTGGCGGCGAGTGTGCCCAACACGACGCTCACACTGCGCGACCTGCGCCCTCAGATGCTCCTCGTGTTTCGCGTGTGCGCCGAGAATCGGCACGGGCCCGGACTCAACTCGACCTCGGTCGGCGTCGCCACCTCTGCGCTGCGTGCGACCTTTTGGACCGATTGCAACTATTCGACGACGCTCCACCAGCCGCTGGCATACCAGGGCTGCTTCCGCGACCCAGAACCGGAGACGTCCGCCGACATGCCGTTCGCGTTCGCCCTCCCGGGCACCACGCATACGCTCTCGGCTGCCGTCTGCGCCGCCGCGTGCGCCGAGCAGCAGCCACCAACAACCTTCTTTGGGCTTCGCGCGGGCAGTCACTGCCTGTGCGCCGACACCTTTGGCCGGTACGGCGCCGTCGAAGACCACGAGTGCGACACTCCTTGCTCGGGGGAGCCGGGGCGCCTATGCGGCAGCGCGGTGCGCATTTCTGTCTATAGGCGGCCGGGGGCGCACGGCATCCTTCTCGGGGTGGGCCGTTACTATACCTATGACCTGCTGCAGATGCGGCTGCCGGCACGCTCGCTCTCATCAGTGAGCCTGCCCGAGGGGCTCGTGCTCGAGCTGTACACGCAGGACGCGCTCCGCGGCCTGCGGGTACGCCTCAATGCGAGCGTGCCATGCCTGCGCACGCAGCCTTGCCCCTTCGAGCCGCACGCCACTACGTGGGCCGAGCCGGCGGCCCGGTGCGTCGATGACGCGTGGGATGACGAAACAGCGAGCCTCGAGCTCCGCTATGCCGACACGGCGCCCGGGTACACGCCCCGACCGAGCGCCGAGACGGGCGCGCGCGCCTTTGCCCTAGGCCGGGCGGGGCGGCTATCCCGGCTCCTCGACCTCGGCGGCGACCCGTCCGAGACCTCCTCCGATCGGCCACGGGGCGTGGGCCTGACTGGCTTCTGGCGCGCGCCGCGACAGGGTGACCCCGAGGAGTGTGAGCTGCGTCGCGGCGGCTACTCGAGCGATAACGTGTGCCTGCAGCCAGCGCGCATGCTGCCCTCGATTGCCGCGCCGCGCCGCAGCCCCTTTGCATGGTTGAACACCATGACCGAGCTTGACTTGCAAGATCGGTTCACTGAGGAGCATGCGCGTCGCATGCGGGTCGAGTGGCGTGCCACCCTCCTCGAGTATGCTCGCCCCTTCTTCGAGGCAGCGATGGGCAGCCAACTCAACCAAAGTGCACCGCGCATCCCGCCAGCCGCGCCAGCTGCGGCACCCGCGGCACCCGCGCAGCAGGTGGCCGTGATCGTGCCCGCTGGTGCCGTGCCCGGCTCCCGATTCTTGGTGCCGTTGGCCGACGGCACGCAGTTTGAGGTCACCGTCCCGGACGGCGCAGCTCCTGGACAAGAGCTCACCGTGGATGCACCCGCCGGCATCACCACCTACACTGTCTCAGGCGGCAGCTTCGCCTCCCCATATTACTCCTTCTCGCCGCCGCTGGCCGCACTGCGCCCCGGCGGGCGCTTCGTCTTTCGCGCGGACGGCATCTCAAGCACCCATCCATTCTCCATCGGGCCCGCACAATCGCAGGCACTCCCTGCCACCTTCGGCGCCACAGGGAACGTCGGCGGCCTCACTGGCACTGGCGGCATGCTATCCTTCACCGTGCCAATCGGCTACTCTGGCCCGCTCGTGTACTACTGCACGCGACACACGATCATCCTGGCGAGCTTGTCCATTGCTGCTGTGCCCAGGCCACCGTCGATCTCGCCTCCTCCGGGGAGCAGCGGTGGCCCTCCTGCGGATGAGGCGGAGCTTTCCGCGCCGCCCGCCAATCGCACGCGTGGCTTGAATGCCTCGGCGAACCGCCAGCTGATCAACGAGACGAGCTACGTGGATTGGTTCGAAGCGTGGCTCGCAGGGCTGCTCCACTTACGCCTCCTGCTCAGCACCAACGACATCACGGGCGCGCCACCGGTGCTTGGGTTTTCCTCAACTGGCGAGGTGGTGCCCTGGGAGGAAACGACAGCGCAGCCTCTCCCGCCACACCCTTTCCCCAGGGCGGAGCCCATCGAGCCGCAGACGCTCGCGCCGGAGGCCCTGCGCACCGCGAGGCACGCGGATCCGACCGGTCCGACCGGTCCGACCCACGAGCCGTCCCTGCGCTATCGCGACACGCGAGTGGAAGCTCGTGCTCGATTGTATCCCGATGGCGCTGCGTACCCTGACAGCCCCAACGCGACGTCCAACCAGTCGATTGCAGGGGCCGTTGCCGCCTCACGCTCGCAGGAGGAGCCCTTCTTTGGGACAGTTCTGCGCTGACGGCTTGGCGGTGTGCCACAGCAGTTTTCCGTGTGCGCGTCGCGGTCGTTGCACGATATCGTGTGCACCGGGGCGCAGGCCGGGGCGGGGCACCCGCGGGCAGGGCGGCATCCATGGCCGGGCTCTGCGGGCACACACATAGCACATCTTTAGCACATCTTCCGCCGGGCGTACCGTAGTCGGTCGGGACTCGGGTAGCGACCTTGTAACCCCACGATCCTGGAAGAATAGCGATAGGCGACGTTGACAACTTAACTTTCAAGGAACCAGAAATGCCAATGGAACGGTATACGAGCACTACATCGATGCCGTACTACGTGTATACACATAGCTTTAAGGAACTTGCAGTGCCGGGGATATGCGTTGCCATCGGGCCCGTTGGAGGTTGGTGCGCAAGAAGTGCGCACCGGCACACGGGAACGATGTGGTCCATCAAGAGGTCTACCACATGACGGCGCCCACCTCTAGATTGCCTGCGACTCCAGCACTCTAGACCGCCTCCTTTTTGAGAACGAAGAGGCCCTCACCAGTGCAATGCACCACTTCGACCGTACCAGCCGTGGCGGGCGCTGTCAGTGCTGCCCGAATCTTGACTTTTCGCCGCTCAACCTCGTAGATCTCGGCATCGACTTTGAGCCACGACCCGACCGTGATGGGCGCCTGCAATGCGGTATTTACCTGGACCGTGAACCCGCTCCAAGGCTTGCATTGACCGCTGACGCAGAAGCCAACCCACCCAATGACGTCATCCATGACCGTGCACATTGCGCCGCCGTGGCATAGACCCTTGTGCGACTCCGCACCCGGACCAAAGTGCACAGCTCCAGTGAGCTTGGAAAACCCAGCTGGTGTTGTGCTCAGAGCATACCCGGCAATATGCACGGCGGCCTCCTCACCATGCGCATAGTCCGTGCCCACCCACCCATTGTCCTGGCGCCAAACAGCGCCATTCTCCCATTCGTCGAGGGACAGCTTTCGATCGGCGTCGCTCAATAAGTCAGTAACCCACGCTGGAGGGATGCGTCGCGGCCGCCGCCGGCGGCTCAGAAAGAAAGCGAGCGCAGTGCAAGCTGCTGTCACCGCGACTGCCGCGATGGTCTCCTTATGCGGCATTTTCCGGCTCAAGTTTGAAACGTTCGACCAAGCGTACAAAGAGGCGTGGAGGCGTGCGGGTGCGTGTGACCCTGTGTTAGTTTCATTCACGACATCTTCTATGAAGGCCGTCATGCATGGAAGTTTCCAAACTTGTGATCGGGGCGCCGGGACGTCGGCTCGCCGGGCCGCGCTATAGAAGCACCCACCGCAGAATTCGTGCGCTGTGGTCACTCGCCACATGCAACACCTCCTCGCTAGCGCGCTCCTCCTCCTGTCCGGCGTCAGTCTCGGTGCGGTCATCTTCTTCATGAGCGCCTCCCACAAGATCCACTCAACTCGCGACGGTGGCCTTGAGGTGTGGCTGCAGAGGCACCCGCCACGCAAGGTCAGCCACGACGCGGAGCTCCTTCGCCGGCAGCGCCTCACACAACTCATAGACCTTCCGCCGGAGCAGCTCGCGGAGCACGTCCCTGCCATCCTCGCGAGTCTGGATCATGCTGACTACCATGTTCGCCAGCTGGCGGCAAGCATGCTCGGGCGCCTGGAGCCGCCGGCGATCACGGCGCACGCCGACGGAATCGCTGAGCACTTGCTGCATCACGACGCCACAGTGCGGCTTCACATCGTTCAGGCGATGGCCCTCGTCGACGGAGCCGCACTCGCTGCATATGCGGATCGCCTTGTCGACTGTCTCTCGGACGTGGATCCGGGCGTGCGCTGGGCGGCCGTCGATGCCATAACTGCCCTCGAGCCCAAGACGCTGGCCAAGCATGCACTCGGCGCCATTGACACGCTCGTCAAGTCAGGCGAGGTCTCGCTCGCCCGCAACGCTGTCAGCGGCTGGGCGGCGAAGCTCGAGCCGACACAGCCACAGGTGATGGAGGCGATCAACCAGTTGAACTACAAGCTCAACGTTGGCGGGATGGACCTTGCGATGGCCGGCGGCGCGGGCGGCGCCGGGCGAAGCGAGGCGGAACGCTTCGAGGAGTTGCAACGGGACGTGCACACGGATCTGCAGCGGGCGACGTCGTCATCGGCTGCGCAGAAGCCGAGTGGAGGAAAAGATGGAGAACAGGGTTAGGTTTTGTGTCGGGCCTTACAAATCCGAATCTGTTAACAGACCTATTCACACTTCTCGGCAACGCCGCAACGCCGAGCACAAAACGCGACTATGGTCCTCGTCTGCCTTGCGGCCTTCCCACTGGCAAATTCGCAGCCCATGGTAGTCGTGAACATGTACGATGACGATCTGTTCAGGTTTTCATTTGGCGACCCCGGGCACTGCGTAGGTGAGGCTCCCAAATGCGGCGATGTCGACGTGATCAAGAAGAATGTGTCTCAGCGCTTCGATCTCGCCCCGGGCGCTGACTATCTTTCTATTGGCGGGGGCATCAAGACGACCAAGGATGGGTCGGTGTGCCACACCTGGCTCAGTGACAACACTTTTTGCGCCGTGTACGATGGCAGTGTCGACGGGGACTGTGCGCGACTGTCCAACGCAATCTGCACACGAGTGGGCTCAAATCCGATCACATACGAGCTGAGTGCCACGATCGATCGCTACTGCGACACGCTGCCCTACGCGGATTGCACGCTAGGCACGTCAAAATGCTGTGGCACCAACGCATGCATCCAGTTTGACCCAACGATTGCTGAGACCAAGTGCTGGCCGAACAAATAGACACGCAGAATCAACACTCAGGTTGAAGTCAGATCCGATCTCAATCTCCCAGCAATCTCAATCTCCCAGCGGGCGATGCACTCGCAGCACGTCGCATAGCTCTTCGCGCGATCGACGACCACGGATATCGTCCACGAGCGCCGCCGTGCCGGGCCCGACATCCGTGAAGTGTCTCCGACACTCGCTTTGAAGCCGCACTCATCGCACAGGTACAGGTCGGTGAGGTGCCCGAGCACGCGCGCATCGCTCCGGACCGCACCTTCCAAGCTCTTGGCGTGGAACGTCGCGATCTCCTGACGATCTCCTGCTTGGCCGCTGAGGAGGCCATCACGTACTATCGCCGTGGCGCGGGCATTGATGTGTGCCGAGCCGCTCGGGGCTCACCACTCCCCATCGAAGACACGTCGGCGCAGCTCCGGAGTCTTCGTGTCGCGCAGATTGAAGACGAGCGCGCGCACGCGCTAGTTCGAGAAGGCGCTCGCGCCAAGGGGCTCGCGCTCGGCGCCGCCCGGCACAGCGCCGGACCGTCGAGCTGCATGCCGATAGCGTACGCCCAAGCGTACGCCGCGGGCAGCTGCTCGCCCGCTCGGTAGCCTCGAGAGGCTTGTGGCCATGTTGACTGCGAACAAAGGTTCTGTACCCTTTTTCATCCTAACGTTCAACCACGCCCCCCGCGCTCCCTGCGAGCGTACCAGTGCACGGTCGCGTTGCAGTGCGGTTCGAGCTGTGAGCCCCGGCAGCTCAGGCACGCGTGCCAAGATGGGCGTGGGCTCGCACGCACTTGTTCGACTCACGTCGCCGTGCGTCCCACTCCACGCCCAGCGTGACCGAGCAACGACCTCGGGGTGGGCCGTCGCGTTCTCGAGGTGGCGGGAGAGTGCTGGGCTGCCTCGCAGGTCCCAAATCTCGGTCGTCCACAGAGGTGAGCCTCCCCCCTGCGGCTGCTGGTAAAAGGTCACCGTGTCAATCGGTAGCTGGACCAGCAGCGGCTCACTGTGCAGCGAGAACGCCTGGTCGCCGGCCAGGCTTGAGAGAGCGAGCGCGCGACGCGAGCGCACCAAGCGCGACGCCACGTTGCCGGTACATGAGCACGGCCGAAGCGAGCCGTCCGAGTCGAAGGGAGCGCCTGCTTGGCATGCCCCGTACAGCCCCCTGGCGGCTTCGGCGAGCACCAGCTCAATCGTGGCATTCTTGCCAACGTAGGCGTTACGCGCGCGCCCGAGCGGTGCCCAATTTGGGTAGCGTCGCTCGATGAAGCGTGCCAAACGGCCGACGGCTTCTCGGTCGCTCATTGCCGTCGCTCGGCCCTGCGCCCTTGCAAGTCGCTGCTCGGCGACAACCGCCGCATGTACGCGGTTGCGCGTCAGCAAAGTGCGGCCCATGGCCCATAGGAGGTCACTGCACCCAGGAGTATAGTAGAACCATAGGCCGCCGCTGTCGGTTGGACCCCGCCGCGGCCCGCCGACGTGCGTGACAGGAAGGTACACGTTATCGCGTCCCAGGAGCGAAGATGCAGAGGGTTCACAGGGAAGCTCGCGCAGGTATCCGAGGGCCTGCGGCAAGCGAAATGCCCAAAAGTGCGTGGCCTTGTCGCAGGGCTGAGTCAAGTCGCACGCGTCGCAGACTTTGGGTAGAAACTGCATTGATCACGCGTGAGCCGAATTATTCAAAAGACGCAAGCAACGGTTGCATGCACACACGCAAGAGACCTCGTTTTTGACCAAGAGACCTCGTTTGCGACGTGCCCACGAAAACGCGAGAACTTCGATTCGAAGCTCAAGGAAGCTCACACTCATCACACCGCGGCAACTCCGCCCTACCAACGTGATGGCTGACGAGATGTCCGTGGCTGACGAGATGGCCGACGCGGATCTCGCGCGCCGGTTGCAGGCCGAGGAGGAAGAGATCGCGGCGCTGCATCGGGCACACCAGGCGGAGCTGCTCGAGGCCTCGGCGGCGTTCGCGCTCGAGCTCGCGGGCACACTGCGAGATCCGTGGGAGGACGCCGACGCGAAGGCCGAAGACATGAATCCACGCAGCGCGACTCCGACGATCTTGGAAGGCATTCTTGAGAAGAAGCCGGTGAGCGGCATCGGCTTCGTCTTCGAGCGCAACCTGAACCTGGGCGGCGGCTGGCGGCACAGGTGTATGCTGCTGCAACGCGACCGAATCGTGTGGCACCACAACACCGAGGACGACGCGGAGCTCACCTACCAGTCGCTGCAGTTCGACCCGACGATCACAAAGGTGCGCGCGGGCGGCGACTCGGGCGACGACATCGAGCGCTGCCTGACCATCGAGAATGGCGACCAGACGCTCGTCATGCGCGCGGCGAGCGAGGGTGAGCGCGACATGTGGCTGCGCGCCGTCGGCCGCATCCTCGAGAAGCTCAAGGCCTCCACCTTCGACGATCTTGTGCAGCAGGCGGCGCAGCGCCTCGAGACGCAGCCGACGGCGAGTGCGCGCCGGCTGGCGGCGGCGCGCGAAGGCGTTGGGTTGCTCTTGGCGCGCTTCTACTCGTCGTGCGCTGTGTCGCCGGCCGCGGCCGAGTCGTTCGTGGAGCCGTGGCACGAGGAGCGCGCCGCCCTCGCCTCGGCGCTCACCGCGTGCCTGCTCACGCGTCAGGCGGAGGCGTTGATACGTATGGGGGCGTCCGAGCCGCAGGTGCACGGTGCGGCATGGAATGGCATGATGCCACGGGTGACTCTCACGCAGGAGGAGAAGCGCGAGCTACAGCTCTTCCCGTGGCAGCCCGAGGTGGCGCTCTCGATCGAGCAGGCCACCTGGCTCCTCATGCAGCAGATGAGCCGCGGCGATGGCTGCTCGCACGTGGCGGCCTTCTTCGACCACGTGCTTGGGGTCTCCCGACCGTTTGGATACAGCTGCCTGCAGCCCCGCGTGGCGGCCCAGGGGCCTTTGCAAGGCCAAGGGACTGGGCTCGAGTTTGTAGGCGTGGGCGTGCCACCTGTCACGGGCGAGCTGGCTGCGGGCGCGCCCCCCGAGCCGCCCGTGCGCTGGGCGCAGTACTGCACCGAGGTGCACTCGACCTTCTTGCGCCGCGTGCTCGAACTCGCGATGCGGCTGCCTGCCGACCTCGCGGCGCTCCTCGAGCCTCTGTCAGAGCACTACCATGTGCTGCCGACGTCCGTCGAGTGCGGCGCGCCCTCGGTGCTCGCGGCCGGGCGCACGCGCTGCCAGGTGCTCCGGCGCATGCACGGCTCGAAGACGAAACCCATCCTGTTCGAGATCATCGCGAGCTGCGAGCTCATCGCGAGCTGCGAGCTCGGCAGCGGCGGCGCGCACGAGGGCGCAGAGGAGGCGCGCGAGCGCGCCGCGCGCCAGTGGGTCGAGAGCTACTTTGGGCCGGAGACACGGAGCTACGGATTCGGCCCGCCTGTGCAGCTAGCGATGTTTGGGCCGACTGTCGGGCTCGGGGCGCCAGCGCCCGGATGTCGCGAATCTCGCGGGATCTCGCCTCGGCGGGTGCGGCGCCGGCTGCGCCTCCCGCCGCGGCGCCCATCGATGCGCCACCAGCCACCGCTCCCGCCCCTACGCCCCTGTGGGGCAAGGGGACCGCCAACGGCATACCGCCAGCTCCACCGCGCCCGAAGCTCCCGTCCGTACCGGTAGACGTCCCCACAGGTCTTGCGCCAAGGTGGTCGGGTAGCCTTCGAGACGGCACTCGAGACGATGCAGCCGCCGACGCTCGGGCTGGCACGGTGACCCACTTGTCAGAGGGCGCCGTCGTGAGCGCCATCGGGCCGCCCTCCGCCTACCCGCCCTCGCCCTCGTCGTCTCCGCCTGGCCACGTTCGCAAGTACTCGTCCGGAAAGGAAGCGGCCTTGGCCGCCATAGCTGCCGCGAGGGCGGGAGAGGCACCGCTGATCGCCCCTCCGATGTTCTTCACCGAAAGCTACTCGTCAGGAAAGGAGGCAGCACGCGTCGCTCTGGCTGCCCGTCAGGCGGGCGAGGCGCCTCTCGTCGCGATTCCGTGGGAATGTGGTCCTGTGAATGTGAATGAGAGCGGCAGGGAATCTGGTCCTTCCACGGACGCTGACTTGGACCAAGTGTTGCCTGAGGCATTGGTGTGTGGCACGGCGGCGCTGCTAGCGTGTGCAGACGATTGGCGGTGCGCTGCCGAGGTCGCCACCGCCGACGGGCGTGGCGAGGCTGCCGAGGCTGCTGCGGTGGCCAGGGAGGCTGCCGAGGCCAAGCAGGCGATCGGACTGGAGGCCACGACGCTCGCTTGGCCAGCTGCTCCGGCCGCGTGGGCCGTTGGCGCACCCAATGGTGCACCCCTTTCCATGGACCTCCATGCAGCACCCCTGCCCTCGCTGGGGGCCGCGGTGGAAGCGCCCATCGCAGCGCTTGGGGCCGCTGTGGAAGCGCCCATTGCAGCGATTGGGTCCGCTGTGGAAGCGTCGCTCATCCGCGCCGGAAGCTTCTTCCGAATGCTCACTGACAGTGCAGCTGGTGGCGAGGGTGCTGCGACTGCCGCCCAGGACGGCGCTGAGGCGAGCGTGTCGACGAACGCGACAGAGGAGGCCGCCGTCGGCAGTGGCATGAGCAGTGGGGACGCCAACCATTCACAACCAACCATTCACAGCCAACCATTCACAGCTTCCGTCAGCGGCACGAGCAGTAGGGACGCCACGGTCATAGCCGCCGAAGCCAAGCTCGACGCGCTCGTGGCCCTTGTTGCGACGACGACACTAACGACGACGCTCGCGGGCGCGGGGTCGCAGGGGGCTATGCAGGAGGAGGCGGAGGCACAGGCCGCTGTACCCCAGGGCTCGCTACAGGCCGCCTTGCCACCTCCACCCCTCGTGCCGACCGTGAGCAGCACGAGAGCGCTCACGGCCACGCCTCAGTCGCGCAGCCAGCAGGCGCGTCATCGACTGGCGAGGGCGGGGTTGACGGGCGCGCCTGTTCGCTACTTTTTCAAGATGGGCGACGACCTACGGCAGGACCAGGCGACGATGCTGCTGCTGCGAGAGATGAACGCGATCTGGGCCGACGCGGGCGCGCCGTGCTTCACGTGCACGTACGACATCTTCCCGACGAGAGATCGAACTGGCTTCATCGAAGCGCTGAGCAACGCCATCGCTGTGAAGGACGTTGAGTTTTTCACGTACTCGCGCGAGCTGCACGACTCGGCCGTCGGCGCGTTCACCGCCGGCTTCGTCCTTGGACTCGCCGACCGCCACCAGGACAACATGCTGCTCTGCGGCCCCAACCGCGAGCTCTTTGCGCACATTGACTTTGGCTACGTGGCGGGCATGCGCCCGTGGTTCGACGCCAACTTGCTCCCCATCCCAGAGCGCTTCAAGAACTGCCTCACCGCCGCTGGCAAGTGGAGCGCCTTTGTCAACGACATGGGCTTCGCCTTCGCGGTGCTTCAGCAGCGGCGCTCCGAGCTGTGCACGGTTGCGATGACGCTCTCGGAGCAGCTCGCGACGGTGGGCTATCCTGCGTACATTGAGAAGACGCTCACGTCCAACACCATCGAGAGCGTGCGCGCGCAGGTCGAGGCCGCGGTCGGCGACATCGCGCGACGCTTCAAGAATCTGCATCACAAGCTGCAGCATTGAAGTGATGGGCGGGGTGCGCGCGCTTGGCCGTTTGGCGTTTGGGGGCCCCACGCAGGCGACCGGCGACAGGGGCGTTCATGACCCTGGCGCCTGGGCGGCGTTTTGATCTTGTCCGCGGCTTCGGTTTGCTGGCTTTCGTTTGTGGTTTGTAATATTGGTTTACGCTCCCGTGGTGGCTCTCACTCGCGCGTACAGTATGGTCTCGCGATGACTACGGAGGGTATCGTCGGTACGCGCTTCACTAATGACTTGTCGCTCACTGAATCCATCAAGTCTGAGCTACGTGTAACGCGCTTTTCTCTCGCCCCATCAAGTTTACACCAACCGTGCCATCACCCAAAGCTGAACTGGCGTGCGACAGAACGGGCAAATCTTCATGTTGGCCGTGCAGCGCTCGCACGCGAGCTGATGGCCGCACGGCACCGCAAGGTGCGACTTGGGCCCCATCATGCACACGATGCACGTAGTCTGGCCACCGAGGGTCGATTCGGGCGCCTCGTCGTGCACACGGCCGGTGATGTTGCCCACGTCGGCGAGCGTCAGAGGCCTCTCCGCTTGCATCAAACCTTCAGCCTGTGCTGGGGCCGATGGTGGCGCAGGGTCAGGGTGCAATGAATGCACGGTAGTCGGACCGCGCTCTCCACGCCCTCCACGCCCTCCACGCCCCCCTCGCCCCCCTCTTCCGCCGCCGCCAGTGCTCAGTGCCACGGCCAGGGCCGCTGCGATCTCCGCCTCAACCCTCTCCGCCTCCGCCCTTTCCGCCTCCGCCCTCTCCGCCTCCGCCCTCTCCGCCTCCGCCCTCTCCGCCTCCGCCCTCTCCGCTTCCACCCTCTCCGCCTCCGCCCTCTCCGCCTCCGCCCTCTCCGCCTCCGCCCTCTTCACCCCCGCCCTCTCTGCCTCCGCTGCTTGCCTAATCACCTCAGCCTCCTTCACCTCCTCCTGAGCCCTGGCTGCCTGCGTGGCCTCCGCCTTGGCGGCCTTGAGCGCTGCTACCCGTACCGCCGCCTTCTCGGCCTCCTTCGCCGCTTGCCCAGCCGCCGCGTCCGCGGCTGCGGCGGCGGCCATCTCCGCGTCTGCCGCCTCCGCTACGGCCGCCTCTACCGCAGCGGTTGGCACCACGTCCTCCTCAGCCTCGGGGGCCTCCGATGCTGGCGCCGCTGCTGCGGATGCTGAGCCTGCGGCAGGCAGCGACTGTGTGACCTCGAGCAGTGACAGCAGTGGCAAGAAGACGGCGAGCAAGCCGCTCACGAGCGTGCGCCCGTCCACGTGATAGCCGCGGTGGCGCCAGCGCCCGAAAGCGTACGCGCCGAGCAGCACCGCTGGTCCGGCGAGCATCAAACCCAGCCCGTACATCCAGCAGCCTGCCGGCTCAATCTCCGCCGCGCGCTTGCGACGCAGATTCTGGCCCTCCTGCTTGCGCTTCTTGTGCAGGTGCTCGCGAATCGCCCTCCTCGCCTCCGCCAACACACCCTCGCTCGCAGCGACCAGGTCCTCATACTGCGCGGCCGCCATGGCCACACGCAGCGCCTCGTCGGCGGCGGCAGAAGGAGCGGGACCCACGCAGTCCTCGTCGCCAGCCGCCGCCAACACCTCGTTGTCCACCTCGGCGCTGGCACTCGCGGCCGCGGGCGCACACTCAACCGGCGCTCTCGCCTCGCTCGCGCCTGCCTGCTTGGCTTTGGCTTTCTTGCTCGCTTTCTTCATCTGCGCCTGCAGCTTCTGCGCCGCCTCCGCCTCCTCCTCAGCCAACAGAGCCGCAGCGGCAAGCTCGGCCGCCCGCTCGGCTGCCGCACGCTCCGCACTTGACACCGGAGCGACCGCAGCGATGGTCGCAGGTGCGCGGCGCCGGCTGCGCAGGAATCTTGCGATGGCGGGATGGCCTTGGGCCTCTGCGAGATCGAGGGCTGTGAGCCCATCATAGGTTCGCAAGTCGATGCGTGCGCCAGCATGCACGAGCAGCTTGACTATGTCCATCGAGCCCGCGTCACAAGCGGCGATCAGAGGCGTGACGCCGTTGACGTTGATGCCTGCCTTGTCGACAGCGGCGTGGGCGGCAAGAAGCAACTTCACGCAGCCGCCGTCGCCTGCGACGCAGGCGGCGATCAAAGGCGTGGCGCCGATGCGGTCTGCCTGGTCGACGACAGCGTGGGCGGCGAGCAGCAGCTGCACGCAGCCGCCCTCGCCTTTGCTGCAGGCGACGTACAGAGGCGTGGCGCCGTTGCAGGCTGCCTGGTTGACGGCGGCGTGGGCGGCGAGCAGCAGCTGCGCGCAGCCGTAGTAGCCTTTGCTGCAGGCGGCGATCAAAGGCGTGATGCCATTGCAGTCTGCCTGGTCGACGGCGGCGTGGGCGGCGAGTAGCAGCCTCGTGCACCTAGGGTGACCAGTATCACATGCAAGAAGCAGGCAAAGGCTAAGGTGGCCCACTCCTGTCACGCTGTCGATGAGGCCCACGGCCTTGGCCTCGTCGCCGCGACGGAGCGCGTCGACGATCGCGTCGGCCGCCGCGAAGCGGCCACTCGCGTCCATGTAATAATCCTCCATTTTTGCGCTCATCACACCTCACGCCGTTCACAGAACGAACTCGAACTTACTTACTTACGACACGCCGCTTTCCGTTATGGAAATTCACTTGAAGGCTTGCATGCTCTTATGTGCGGATGGATTGCATACCTTCATGTAGCTGTCCTTCCTCAGCTGTATGAATTATGCGAAAGAGCCGGCGTTCACGTGGTTCGCAGTCTGGTGCCCGCTGCGTTCCGGCTTGCTGAGCCTTGGCACCATCGACTGGGCGGCGTGACCGCGATACATCTCTGTGTCCCAATTTGCATGCCTTCATGCGGCTGGTATTCCATGCCCTCATGCAGCTGTGATTCCTCGGCTGTAGTCGTCAGCTCTGCCCCCAGTTAGGCATCTCGTTGCCCTCCTCCTGTTGCTGGTGGCTGACCTCGTCCTCGACGTCAACGCCAAGCATCATTTCCGCCAGTCGATCCGCGAGGTTGTTGGCACCGTCTACGTCACCGCCTCCAAATGGGTCGTCACCGCCCCCAAATGGGTCGTCACCGCCTCCAAATGGGTCGTCGTCTCCCTGTGCCGGTGGTGGTGGTGGAGGAACGCCGGTGTACGCATTCTTCTCGATGCACGTGCGCAGCAGCTTGCCCCAGTGCGGGTCTGGCGCGAGGACCGAGGGATTGCCGACGATGATCAAGAGCGAACAGGCGCGCGTCAGCGCGACGTTGAAGCGCTTCGGATTATCGAGGAAGCCGAGGCTGTGCTTCGCGTCGAAGCCGATGAAGTCCTTATTGCTACGAACGGTGGAGATGATAATGACGCGCCGCTCCTGGCCCTGGAAGAGCTCGGTGCTGCCAACCTTGACGCCGCCCAAGTCTTGGCCCTTGAGCAGCTTACTGATCTTCTGCATCTGCTTGTTGTACGGCGTGATCACCCCGATGTGCTCCTGCTGCAGGGGGTTCTGCCGCATGCGCAGCAGCGACTCGACGTAGCGCAGGACCTGGATGGCCTCATCCGCGTTGAACCACGACGGAGAATTGCCCTCGCGGTCATCCTTGCCCTCGATGCCGTGGAAGAGCATCGGTACCCGAGGGTTGGGAAGGCCATCCCACTGCAGGCAGCAGTTGCGCAGGGTGGGATCTGCGTACGCTTCGAGCTCACCCTCGTAAAAGAGCTCATTAGGCAAATGGAGCAGCTCCTCGTGCGAGCGGAAGTTGCGCACGAGCTTGGTGAGCACGTGGGGATTGTACCCGCCGCCGGCCGCGCGCGCGTACACCTCACGCGACATGAGCCGCTCGAGGTACGAGGTCGCGAGCCCAAAGGTCTTGGCGAGGCCGTGATGAATGACGGGGCCGAGTTGTTTCGGATCGCCCGAGAGCACCATCTGACCGTCCGGCGCGAGAAGACCTGCGACGCAAGCAATCGCCTCGGGCTCCATCGCCTGCCCGGCCTCGTCGATGACGATTAGGTCGAAGGCGCCGCGGGGCACGCCGAGATTGTAGAGCGAGCCACCCATGCTAAGAGTGGCTACGACGATGCGCTTCTTGAGTAGGTCCTCCCTTGTGACAGAGGGGTAACAGCGTTTCTCGTCGTCATACCCCTGTGTGAACGGCCGCACTCTCTCAGGTACCTCGTTGTGATGGCGCATGTACGACATGAAGCGCAGCATCTCCATACGCCCGGCGATCGCGCCGTAGTGCCCGAGCTTCTCGCAGCAGACATCGGCCGCTGTGTTCGTCGGCGCGCACACGAGCACCTTCGAGCTCTTGAAGCCTTTGACGAACTGCAGGATGAGCTCGACCACGGTGGTGGTCTTGCCTGTGCCCGGCGGGCCGAAGACAATGTACGGCACCTGGCGCTTCTCGCCGAGGAGGACGGCCCGAACGGCCGCCGCCTGTTCATCGTTCGCCGCGACATTGACATTCATGAGACGCATCTCGCGACTGACACGCTGGCGGTCCGCGTCGGTGATGCGATCGGAGGAGGCGGGCTGGGCGAGGAGATGCGCAGGAGACGGGAAGAGGACGGCGTCACGTAGCGCGCTCGTGAGGGTGAGGCCTTGGTAGAAGATGCGCAGCGGGCGACGGCCGAGCGTAAAGCGCACCTCGACGCGCATGCCGTCGATGTACGACTGTGCAAACTGTGGGTGGAAGTGCAGTACCACCTCCTCTCGCTGAATGTCGACTGCCCGGCCCTGCCACCGCTTCGAGTTGCCCGGCAGCTTGACCCACACAGTGTCGCCACGCAGGACCGACGGCCGTTTCTCGGCCAGCCCGTGGACGATCAGCATGAAGTTGCTGCCAGTGCGGCGCAGGATGGTGCTCTTCTCCTCGACCAGGTCGAAGGATGCGAGGTCGGCGTGCAGCTGGATCTCCTCCGTCCACAGAAGATTCTCGAAGTAAACAGGGTAAATCGCCATCGCCTCGTGAGCGGGTGCGGACTTCATCATCTGCTGGCCCTGCTCGAGCGCCGCGGCCGCGACCTTCGGATCTTCAAGCAGCAGCTTCTTCCACGCGCGGTTCAAGTCGTGCCCTCCCAGACTCGGCCCCTGTGAACCGCTGCCTCCGATCCCCCCCTGCTCCGGCGGCGCTAGAATCGTCTCACCCTCCTCCTCTAGGCGAGGCGGCCGCCGGCGCTTCGGCTTCTGATACGGCGCGCTCGGCTTGAGGTCGTCGTGCAGGTCGGCGTCGCCGCACCGCGCCTCGACGAAGCGGCAGATAGTGAAGCGCCTACCGCCAGCGGACTGGAAGCTCAGCACGAGCACATCACCGGCCATGCCTTCGGCGCTCGGATGATAGGTGAGCTTGATCGAGGTTGGGCTGCCAGGCCGCAGCGCGAGCGGCACCACCGACGGGCCGGCCGCAACAAAGCTGCACACGAAGAAGTCCTGGCGCATGAGCGTGAAGCTCTGTAGCGACAGACCCTCGAGGCCCGTCGAGATCGTGATCACGCGATCATCCGTGGCGCCGAGAGCAACGATGCGGTCGAAGCTCACCTGGGCGGGTTGCACACGCACGCCAAACTTGTCCGCCTCGAGATTCTCGCGCTGCGCGCGCAGCTGCTCAAACTTCTGGAACATGCCGACGGGCTTGAACTTGATCGTGTCACTCGACATTGTGATGAGCTTGAGCTTGAAGCTGAGGCTGTAAATGACTTGACTCGGAGGTGCCTTCGCCATCTGTCGGCCCTGGGCGCGCTGGTACTCCCGCCACTCGTTGTATGCTTTCGTAAACTCGCTGCGCGTTTCGCAGCGCTGGCGGAGAGACGCATCCTCCATCAAGCAGTCGTAGAATGCGCGAGCGACTTGCTCGAGTGTTGCGAGCTCCGGATCGGGCTCGGGCTCCGAGCTGACCGCGCGCACGACCGAGCCATAGCTGGTTAGCTCGAGCGAAAACATATGCGGACGCGCCTCGATGATTGACTTGAGCGGCTGACGCAAGTGGTCCGGCTTGCGTACGAGGCTGCCAAGCACGCCAAGGAGGAGACCCCGACCCTCACGACTGGAGGGCAGCAGGAGATAGTCT
This sequence comes from Chrysochromulina tobinii, assembly GCA_001275005.1. Classification (NCBI taxonomy): domain Eukaryota; phylum Haptophyta; order Prymnesiales; family Chrysochromulinaceae; genus Chrysochromulina; species Chrysochromulina tobinii. The sequence goes on from JWZX01003363.1 coordinate 29,609, forward strand.
AGCAGCCGAGCAGCGTACTCATCGGCGGAGTCTTCTGCAGAGCCTGAGGAGCGCGTGCCTGGCGCTTGTGCGAGGCTCACCCTCTCACCGCCACCGCCCTGATTGGGGTCGCGCGTGCCTGGCGCTGGAGGTGCAATGGGTGCTTTCGTAGCCGTCATCGCCATCTGCAGTTGAAGCTGCTCGAGAGCGTCGCCTAACCAGAGAGGAGGTGCTGGTGCTGTTGCTGGTGCTGTGACGACCGGAGGAACCAAATCAGGAACCAGCCCGCCAGAGCCCCCGCCGGAGGCCGTCAGAGTCAGCTCGACGTCCACCTTCGTCCAGCCCTTCCAACAGCTGTTGCAGTAGAAGACGCCGTCTGTGTCGGTTCGGCCACCCGCCTTGCTCTGGCAGGACTCGCAAGCCTGCACTGCATCGACCACCTGAGATACGATCTCGAGCCATCCGCCGCCTGAGACGTTAGGGTCAGGCTGAAACTTTAGGCGCCCGCGTGCATCCTCGTGGCCGCATAGGTACTTGAGCTTCTTGGTCGCCGGGAGCACAGAGCGGTCTACCGACGGGTGCGCGTTATAGAACTCGTTGAGCTGCGCGGCAGTCACGCGCTGCTCGCCCCTGGTCCGGATCCACGCGCATAGCAGCGTGACGAACTGGCCGATGCCTGGCGCGTGTTCAGTCGTTGCTGGTGCTGATGCTGGTGCTGATGCTGGTGCTGGTGCTGAGCCTGTCGAGCGCGTGCCTGGCGCTTGAGCGAGGCTCACCCTCTCACCGCCACTGCACTGGTTGGGGTCGCTCGTGCCTGGCGCTCGAGGTGGGCGCCGTGGGCCCCCGGCAGTAGTTGCCAAGCTGATATTGACAGCAATCGGACGGCCAGCATGCTCGCCAACCTCGTAGGATATCTCGTCGTTCTCGTCGAGAGTGAACTGCGTAGTGAAGTTGCCCCGGTGGATGAAGATGTCATCCCCACCCGCTGCTGGCGTTGCAAAACCGATGCCCTTCTTGCGGTCGAACCACTTGACGGTGCCTTTTCCCGCCTCATCGAACTGGCCGATTCCCAAAGTTGCAGTGCGCGTGCCTGGCGCTGGAGGTGCAATGGGTGCTTTCGTAGCCGTCATCGCCATCTGCAGTTGAAGCTGCTCGAGAGCGTCGCCTAACCGGAGAGGAGGTGCTGGTGCTGTTGTAAGTGTATCTGTTGCAGAGCCTGTCGAGCGCGTGCCTGGCGCTTGAGCGAGGCTCACCCTCTCACTGCCAGGAGCCTCGCCCTGATTGGGGTCGTGCAGAATGAATTCTTGCCGCCCTTTTACGATAGACTTCAGGCCGCCGACGACTCCGGGTGGCTTCGGCACGCAGCTGCCAAGTGAATCAAGCCTACAAATGCCCTGCGGCTGCGAACGGATGTGTGCCACAAGTCGCGCGACGTAATCCTCCATGTGCGTTCTTCCTCAGGTCTTTGCGCTCGCCACTTAGGTGGTCTTTCTCGTCGGTGACAGATTGTGAATGGACTCTCGCTTGCAAGTCGTGTCACGATCGAAAGCAAACAAACTTCCTCCGCTTTTGGAAACCACCCACCCAAAACAGGTTTCCGGTCGTCTCAAAGGACGGCTCCGCTCTCCTCGGTCCGACACAAGTACTGAGTCCTCGCACTCCACGCTGACGCTCGCTCGGGCTAAAATTCAATTTCGCTACATGTAGTGAGGTCGGTCTCTCCCAGCAAACAGTTTACAAAAAGTGTGATCTCTGGTGCTCGCTGCCCTATACTACCGGGTACCGGGCGGGATTGTTCCGCGCGTGTTGTGATCTTGAACTTGATGGGAAGCAGGGAAGGGGGTACATGCACATGTAGAACTGTATCTGTGGGACATCATGTGTGTCGATGTGTGTGACTTGGTGAGTCACAATTTCCTCTCCAGCTGCCCGGCCCTGATATGATTGCCTGAAGTGAGCGCGTTCGTACATAGCAATCACGTGGGCTGGTCGTTCTTCGAGCTAAAAGCATTCTGGAAAAGCATTCTTCGGACATCGGAGTTAATAAAGTAAGCCATTCACAGCCAATTCACACTCCTCCTTCGCGATGATGTCGCGTACCGGCACCGGACGGCCGCAGGCCGCCACATCCTTGCTGCCGCCCAAGGCCGCCTCCGGAGAGTTTGAGATGCTCTGGAGCGCCTGGTGCAACCAGGCTCGCGATCCGAGCCGTCCTTCTTCGGAAGCCGACGGCATCTCGGACATGCTCAGCGCCTTACCCAAACTGCCGCCGCCGCCGCCTCCGCTCGCCGAGAGCGACGTGCGCTCGGTGATCGCAGCGCAGCAAAAGATCATCCAGGAGCTCGAGCAGCAGTTGCGCCGTGGTGGAGTCGCCGACAGTTCCGAGAGCCTCGGCGATCTACGGCGTCAGAATGCAGCTATCACCGCGAGGTGCATAGCGTTGGAGCAGCAACTTGCCGACGCTCAGACGCGGTGTCGATGCGTGGAGGACCTCAATGCAAAGTGGCGCGAGCAGTACAGCATTCTGAAAAAGCGCGAGGAGGAATCTTGGGAGCGGCTGCAGCGCAGCCTAAAGCGCGTGGACCGCGCTGACCAGGCGGAGCAGAGCCATCAGAAGCTTACCTCGGCGCTCAAGCAACGCAGCGCCGAGGTCGTGAAACAAGGGCAGCGCATCGCGGAGCTGGAGGCCATGGTGGAGCACCTTCGGACGGCGCTCGCCGTCGCAATGGGCACTCTGACACCTGAGGCGCTTGAAGTGAGGTGGCAGCACAGCGCAGAGGATGCCTTGTGAAAGCGACCTGGTGGTGCTCGAGTCGGCCTGGTGGTACTGTTCGAGAAAACACCGACAACCGTGTGGCGTGTGGCTTAAGAGCCGGCGAAGTACTACGTGTAGCGTGCGACGCGGGTGGCCAGGGTCCCCTGTACGGGGTATGTTGTTTTCTTCATCTAGAGTCAAGTCAAGTCTGACTAAGTCGCGTGCGGTCGTCCCTGTGCCCGTCCCTCGTGCGCGTCGCGTGTTACGCTAGCCTGTATGCACAACGCAGCTGTAGAGGCGTCCGTTTGCGGTGCGACTATTCTTATTGAAGGCCTCTCTCGCGGTCGCGCGATGCCGACCCCGACCGGCCCACGCGAAGCGGCTGCAGCGCAGTTGGCCTCGCGGCGTGCGGCGGCGCGTGCAGCGCGCCGAAGCCACCGCCCGTGCGCCTGGAGCCGCTCAACGGCTGCAACGTCGGACCGGCGCCACCCGAGCCGGCACGTGGCGTGGGCGTGTCCGAGAGGGCGCTCGTGGACGTACAGCCTGAAGCGGACACCGCGCCGCCCGTGAGGAGGAATTGGGTGCTCATCCGTGACGAATCCGTGTGGAATTGGGTGCTCATCCGTGAGGCCGCGGCCGCGCCAGCCGCGAAGCCAGCGGAGTAGCAGACCGCCGCCGCGGCGCTGCCCATCACGGCGCTGCCCATCACGGCGCTGCCCACGCTGCCGCCGCCGGCGGCGGCAGCGCCAGCTCGGCCGCTAGACATGGCCGCGCCACTCGGCGCGAGAGCAAACGTAGAAGGGGCTGGCCTCGCGCCAGGGGCGCCAAAGGCGGCGTAACGTCCGGCGCGGGCGGCGAGTTCGTTACCGGTACCTGCGAGCCGGAGCGTGCCCACCCCCTGACTGGCCGCACTGACGATGGCGCCGTAGTCGGTTTCGTCAGCTTCGTCGAGATCTGGAGGGGGTCGTGTGCGTGGAGCCGCGAGGGCCGCGAGGGCCGCGGTCGCGAGCAGCGACGCCGGCGCATACGCCGCCGGCGCCGGCGCCACGAGCTTTGGTGGGGGTGCCGACCGCCCGTCGTTGAGCGCCGTCGCGGGCGGGGATTTCGTCACCTCCTCGTACGGGACGTGGATGGGGCCGCTGCGCCCGCCCGCGTGGCGCACGAGCGTTCGTCCAAGCCGCGCCGGCGATGGCTGCAACGTCGCGGCACCGAGCGCCGCCGCCGCCGCTGACGGCTCCTCGTCCTTCGCATCTGCGGCGACATGGAAGGTGGCCTCAGCGGCCGCGGCCGCTGCGTTCCTGGCACTGGCCGCGTCGTGCGACGCGGACAGCAGTGCGTCGACGACGTCCTGCATCCTCGTGACTCTCCCACCAGCATCTTCGTCGTCCATCTCGATGCCCTCCTCCCTGTCACTCAACCCGGCCTCTTCTTCCCCTCGCAGCTCGGGCTCGGCCTCCTCTTCGTCCTCCTCCTCGCCGTCGTCGTCCTCGTCGTCGTCGTCGCCGCGCCGTGCGGCGCGCGCGGCCGCGCGCTTCGATTCCTTCTTCGCCTGTGTGAGGACCCACTGGGTCACGATGCCACGCAGCTTCGCCATGCCCCCCGCATTCGGCGGTCCGAGGCGTGAACAAGGGTTCACACCGAGCATATCGAGCGCGGCGAGCGCCAGCGCCTTGCCCACATCCCGCCACGAGTCAGGCGTGTACTTGGGCGCGACGGACTTGAGAGGGGGGGGCGGCGGCGAGAGCGCGCCCTTGTCGATGCCCTTGGGGATGTGCGGCGGCTGCAGCCGCGTAACTGTGCGTCCCATGTTGTAGTTACACTCGAGCGTATACACGTGCGTGAGGCCGGTCATCTTGTAGACGGCGACGCGGCCCGAGCCCTCCTTGGAGAGGCCGTCTCGCTTGTCGCGGCCGTACATGTTGCGCTCCGTGAACACGCAGCCGCCAAAGTCGAACCAACGGCAGTTGGCGCCCACGAGCTTGGCGTAGAGCACATTGTCCACCATGCGCTCGGTCTCGGGCAGCGCGTTGCCGAAGAGGAAGCAGCCTCGCTTGGTGGCGTGTCCGTGCGTGTCGATGTAAAAGGAGAGGACGCCCTTGGCATGCAGATGGCGCACGAGCGCCGCGATGGCGTTCACACTTGGGTGCGTCTCGAACGGGCACGCGAGGTAGCACCGGTTCAGGTTGGCGCCGCGCGTGTCAGCTCGGTAGTGGCCCCGGTACACACCGTCCGGGTTGATCATCGGGATGAGCTTAAAGACGAACCGCTCGCGCAGCGCGCGCGCTCGCGGATCGTGCTCGCGCAGCAGGAAGTTGACGAAGCCGTCGAAGACATGCGATGCGGGCGTCTCTCCCGGATGGACACGCGCGGTGAGCATGAACACCGGCTTCGCTCCAAAAGAGCGAGCGCGGCTCCCGCCCTCGGGCATCAGCCCGGTCTGACGTAGAGGCTCCTCGGTCCTGCCCAGCATGCCGTTGGTGCCGCTCAGCGTGATCAGGTCGATGCGCCGACCCTCAAGCGAGCGCGTGAGCAGCTCCCGGTGGTAGTAGACTCCACCGGGACGGTATGGCGGCGCGACCGACGCGGCCGCTTGTACCGCTGCCACGGCGATCTCCGAGCAGTGGACCGAGGCCGCACCATCGGCAGCCGACGCGGCGGCGGCCAGTGCGGCGTCGTACACCCCCGGAGGCGCCTTGAGCTCGGCCTCGATGGGTGAGCTGCGTCCGACGCTCACGCCATGAGCGACGCCCGCGCGCTTCCACGCCGAAGTTGCAGCGGAGGCGCCGTCGCCGCTGCCGCCGCCGGCGCTGCTGCTGCTAGCGGCGCCGCTGCTGCTGCTACCGGCGCTGCTGCTCCGCCCGCTGTCGAGCGAGCCAGTCGCCTTATCACCCGTCGCCTTGACCGCCTCGGCCGCCTCGGCCGCGTCGGGCGCGGCAGGGGTGACAGCGGCAGGCAAGGCCGAGTCGGTTGCGATGGGTAGATGGATCGTCGCCGGTGGTAGACCGAAGACGGAGTCGAGCCATGCGAGCCGCGCAATATTGTCCGCGTACCCGTGCGGGAAGCAGAAGGCGAAATAGGTCGTCTCGTCCGGTTCACCGTCCATCTTGTGCCGGAAGCGCAGCACAAAGTTGTCCTCCTCTTTGCAGCCCGTGTACGTGGTTTGGAGCGGGATGCGCGTCCATGTCGGCCGCGAGGGCAGCACGCGCACCGACGGGCACATGCCCTGCCGGATGAGCTTTCCTTGCGCGTTCATGTTGTGGATGTAGAAGGTGAGTTGTCGGCCCTTGGCGGCGCCGCGCACGGCAAAGCCAAACCACGTTCGGTAGCCCTTTTCAAACGGCGTGCCCTCAGCGTCGCACGCCGTCCAGAGCGCAAACTCGTGCTCGTCAACCTGCTCGACGCGCGACGCGTTGCCACTGTCGTAGTCGCTCGAGAAGCTCAGGTCGCCGCACTGGAAGCTGGAGAGGCGCTCCATGGACGGTCAAAGGAGTACCTTGTTTATGCGTGACGCATCAGGCGCAGGGTGCTTCCACAGGAGGTTCGGGACGCGACCCTCTGAGAGGGGCTCGAAGGGGAACCCCACTTTTCTAATACACGAGACGCGACGTCCGGCGGCTGTTCCAACGGGTGCCGAGGCCGAGGAGGAGGTTGTGCCGGACGACTCGTCGCAGTCTCAGGGCGAGGAGTTGCTGTACGCGGCGCGCACGGGTGATACTGCGAGGGTGAAGGAGCTGCTGGCCGCGGGCGTCCCGGTCGGGTTCCACAAGGGCGCGTCGGGGTGGACGCCGCTAAAGTGGGCGGCGTCCGAGGGCCACGAGGAGGTGCTCACGCTGCTACTCGAGCACGGCGCGGCGGAGGCGGAGATGGATGCGTCGAAGTTGGCCGCGCTCGCGGCCCAGGAGGGCGGCGCCGCGAGCAGCGGCTCGCCGCTGCACTGGGCGGCGTACAAGGGGCACGTGCGCCTCGTGTATCGGCTGCTCACATGCAAGCCCAAGATGTCGGCCAAGGAGCTCGACGGCGACGGGAACATGCCGCTGCACTGCGCCGCCGCAGGCGGGAGCCTCAAGTGCATCGAGACGATGCTCTCACAGGGCGTCGACGTCAACATCGCGAATGCGTACGGCAACAAGCCGGTGCAGCTCACAACGGATCCCAAATGCAGTGAGCTGCTCAAGGCGGCGATGGTGGCGGCCAAGGAGGGGCGCTACTATCTGTGCGCGTGCTCGCACGAGTTCTGCTCCGAGGCCAAGTCGGTGGCCGACGTGGTCATCGATCGCGTCTCCGCACCCAACAGCCGACCGGTACGCTACTCGATGAAGTCGATGGGCCTGATCCGGGCGGCTGAGGATAACCTGACGCACGCGATCAAGGACGAGAACGTGCCGAAGCTCGAGGAGGCCATCGAGGCGGCCGACAAGATCGGCGCCTCGCTGCCGCTCATCGTCGAGGCGACCGCCGCGCTCGAGCGGCTCAAAGCGCAGATCGCGTTGCATGCGGCCGTGACAGCGTTGCAAGAGGCGCGGCCGCTGCAGGACCGCACGCTGCTTCGGCCGATGCATGCTCCGATCCAGAGGAGCCGCGAGACGGGGGTGGCGGCGTCGATGATCGCGGACGCCGAGGCACTGTGCCAGACGGCCGAGTCCGAGGTCGTCCTGTTCGACCTCATGGAGCTCTGCCAGCCGCTCAAGATGGCCGATACCGAGGGCCTCGAAGAGGGCGGGAGCACCGAGCCGCCCTCCGCGGAGTCCGAGATGGCCAAGAAGGCGGAGGCGCTCATCGGGAAGCTCGCGGCGGCCATCGGCGCTGCGCAGTCGGTCGAGGCCAAGCAGGAGACAGTCGCTCAGGCCGAGGCGGAGCTCAACTTCCTTACCGGCGAGCACGAGCTGCGCAAGGCACTGCTGCAGCCGAAGCAAGGCACCATCGAGGAGACCAACGCGGAGACCAACGCGGTGACGGTGAAGCCGACTTGGACGCAGCACAACGGGCAGGTGTGCTATTCGGTCCTCGAGGACCTCACGTTCCGCGACGCCTTTTTAGACTCGAGCCTCGAAAAGTGCATGGCTGCGGGCACCGCCGTTGGCATCCTCAACCACGCCGGCAAGATCCAGAAAGACCTCAAGGCGCTGCTCAAGCAGGCGCAGATCGACGAGGAGGCTCGGCTCGCGGCCGAGGCGGCCGCGGCGGCCAAGGCAGCCAAGAAGAAGAAGGGCAAGTAACCATGTTGGGCGCCAGGGGCACGTGGTCGGGAGGTGTGCAAGGGCTGACGTGGTGGCGCAGGCCGCTGCGCGGAGCCCACCCTGGGGGCCTCTCCGGGTTCTGCAATCAGCATGCAATCGGAGCCCACCCTGGGGCCCTGGGCTCCCGTCCCCACCGGTACGGTTGGCGCCGGTGAGCGGTGTCGCTGCCGATAACGTGCGATCTGCAATGAATCTCGGCGGGTCCTGTGTGAAGCCAACTCGATTGCTTGCACGGACGTATTTTGGAAAGTGTAAAGGAGCGAAACATGATCTCCATTCAACTCTGGAAGCAGGCTACACCTGCTCGGCGTACACGGACGAATACAGCAAATTTCAACATAGATTTGCGACTCCCAGCAATGGACGTTTACGCCTTGACGGCGTACTTGCGAATCGGGAAGTGCTTCTCCTTCTTCGCCTGCTTGAGCGTCTTGAGCGACTTCTGCTGCGGCGTGAGGGCCTTGCGGATGGCGCGCGTCTTCTTGAAGCGCAGGTCGAGCGGCACCAGGTCCTTGTCCTTGTAGAACATACGCAGCTGCGACTTTTGTGTCTGGTTGATCACCGTCAGCACGCGCGCAATCGACTTCCGCACCACCTTGCTGCGAGACGCACGGGCAAGCGCATGGATGGGTCAGCACCGAGCGTGCAACGGATGCGAGGTAGCGAAACGCGACGCGGCCAAGCAGCTGCTGTGAGAAGGGGGCGCGGCGACGCCCCCAGCACGCCTTCCCATGACTGTACGCATTGGCATCATTGGTTCTGTCCTCCCTTTCCTTGCGGCAGCTGGCCGGTGGAGAGCCGATGGCCAGCGTGGACATCCGTCGAGTGCCCTGCGGACCGCTGTCTTGTGCCAGAGCGCTGCTGACGTCCAGCCGCACAGTTCTATTGAGCTGGCGATCGAGCCAGCGCGCCTGAGCTTCTCCCTGCGCCCGCGAGCATGCCGGGGTGCGCTTTCTTGCGGGCGGCGGCGTACATTTTGCTCAATTTGGATGCAGCGCCGCCAGTCACCTTCGCAACGCGAAGAGCAGCGAGCTCAGTCTTGAGCTCCTCCAGCTGCTTCTCAAGGTCGGCCTTGTTCTTGTTGCGCAGCTCGTGCACCTTCAGCTTCATGGCTGCCTGCGGCGGCGAGCAGAGCGGGGCAGGCTACGTCAGGCGAGACGTCGCGGCGACAGAGGCGCCACGCAGGTGCAAATGAGCTGGGTCGCACTTGAGGAAAAGGCCGGCCTCGTGTCTGGGCGTTGTCACGGGCGATTTCTCGACTTGACGTGTTCTTCTATGTTCGCGCGCTGGGATGGTTGCCTAGCAAGTTTTTTCCAATGGGAAAATGGGAAAAACTCCTTCTCTGTTTTCACAGAATTGAAACTGTGAAAACCCATGGCGGCGTTCTGCTTATTGCTTCTCGTGGCAGCCTGCAAAGAGCCCTTCGCTCGGCTCCCCGGCGGCGTGCCAAAGCCGCCTTCGAGCATCGCACAAAATCGAAGAGCGCGGCGCCAACACTTGCAGCCGCCGGGATCGCCGCCGCCACCTCCACCGATGCCAGCAACCACCTTGCAGCCAGCAGTGCTAGCCGGCGTCGTCGAAAACCATGCATTCGAACAGTTTTATTTTGACGAGAGCTGTAGAGCGCTGCTTCTCGAGCTCCTCGAGGGCTACGAGCGGCCGCTCCTCTTGTGCTGCCCATCGATGGCGGTCGCAGCGGAAGAGGCTGGCAAACCGTACCTTCTGCTCGACCGCGATGAGCGCTTCAGCTTTCTCTCCGCCTATCGGCCGTTCGACTTGTTCAACCCAACCGTGCTCGATGACGCGTACGACGTCATTTTGTGCGACCCTCCCTTTGCCAATCTGGACCTCGACACGCTGCGCACCGCGCTCGATGTGATGGCGCCCGATGCGCAGTCTCGTGCGGCGCCGCTCTACATTGCCTACAATTCTCGACGCGAGCAAGAACTGCTGAAAGCTTTTGGGACGCTTGAGCGCAAACTTCCGCTCACGTATTGCTCGGTGAAGCCGAAGACGCAGCAGTACCTGTATTTGTACGGGCCAGAAAGCGTGCGCGCAATGGGAGGGCGAGACGGCCTCGAGGATGACGGATCCGACTCCGACGAACGATCACGAACGTCGAAGCTAGCCGCTCCGGGAAAAGGGGGTCGACCCCAGACCCCTTGCCATTGAGTAACTTTCTCCCTCGAAGAGACGAAGGTCCAGTATTTGGAGTATAAGTAGTAACTTTAAGTTCAAATTGTTTAAGTTAGTAACTAGCGAGTAGTCGACTCTTAACGGTTCACCAACAATAAAGGTAAAAGGATCCCGGGTGGCAATCCCCCGAGCTCACCGCTACGCGCCACGGCCACGGCGACAGTGGTCGCCAACCGCGCAGGCAGCTCACGCGACACGCCAACGCCGCGCCAGCTCGCGCCGCTCTCTATCTCAGGGCTCCACGCCCCGACGTCTGTCGGCAGCGCGTTCGCCTCCGCTTCATCAGCACGTTCATCGGATGACGAGCAGTTGCGTCGATGGCTGCCGAGTGTATCGTTTCGTCGGTTCCGGCCGGTGGCATCCCGCTTGGGCAAGTACGCGCCCCTGCTGCGCGGCCGTGGGCGGGCGAGGCGGCGGCGGCGGCGGCATCCAGAGCGGGACGAGCCGGTGGATCTCGTGCGCCGCCTCGGTCCCACCATGGAGTGCGAGCAGGTGCATCGTCTCATCCATGAGCTCCCCAATCGAGATTGAGTAATCACTGCCGCTCGTGGCGAGGCTCGATCGGCTCTTGAACAGGTTGAAGACGGGAAGGATGTGGCGAAAGTAGGGCGCGAGCAGCGCACCGACCGTCTGGCCGCTTGCCGGGTCCGTGCCCGGCACTTTGACCAGCTGCTGCAGGGCGGTGATCGCGCGCCGGACCGTGTCGATCTTTCGTGTGTTGAGCGCCTGGCGGAGGGGCAGGATAAGCAGCGGCAGCACGGGGCCGACGCGCGCGGCATCGGCGTGCGCGGGCGCGAGCAGCTCGGCCATCCCGGTGGCGGCGAGGAAGCGGCACGGCTCCGACTCCTCGCGCAGCCCGTCGAAGAAGAGTGGCAGCATCACGTTGTAGTCGAGCGCGCGCAGGAAGCGCGTCCTGGCCGCCTCGTACTCGGGCCCGCCGAGCGCGCCCGCGCTAGACAGGGCGGAGGCCCTATCCGGCGCGGGCACGTCGCGCACCGCCCATCGCACATACTTGGCCACGCCGCCGTTGACGCGAATCGGCAGGTCGCCGCGGTCGTACACAACCTTGAAGATGGTCGGCGGGGCAGCCTGTTCCTTGTACGCGCCCGCGCTTGGCGGCCTGGGCCGCGGCGGACGACTTGCCACGCAGCGTGTCGCTTCGTCCGCGACGCCGTGCAGCTTGCGCGGCAGCACTTCCTTGATGTCCTTGGGGGCGTGCCGCCCGCCGAGACCGCCGTAGCCGCCGCCCCCGCCGCCGCCGCCGCCCACTCCACGCTTTTGAAAGCGAGGTCCCGGCGCCGTCGCTGGCCTAGCCGTTGGATCCACAAAGTAGGTGGATCCAGAGTCCGAGGGCGCGCGCTCCACGGCGAACGTGTCATAGCGGCGCTGCACGGTCGACGGGCGGAGGTCCATAGTGGCCGGCCGGTAGATGAGAGGAGGGTACGGTTGGAGAGGCATTGTGAATGTGAGAACGGCTTTTAATAATACTCGGGAAAAGGTCCGTACAGCCCCCCATCGGCCCGCATCTCTCGACACGCACATACAGTATCTAGCGTGACGCGCGATTAGTACCGAGTACCGTCCTAATTCACCTCATGGAAGCGGCCTGGCGAGCTGTGTTGAGGAAAGGAGCGCGGTTGGTTTGTACCCGATGGTACAGACCGCCCGGCTGCGGATGGGAGGCAGAGGTCCGGGCCAACTCCGGGGCGTGCCGATGGAGATGGAGATGGACTCGGACATGTACCAGTTCAGATTCCAGTCTACCCACTCGAATCCGCCCCTATCGAATCCGGGGAGTGCCGATGGTACAAACGGTGTTCAGACGATTCAGTGTCACAGTGTGCGATGGCGATGGCGACAGCGGTCTCCACGGCGGCAGCGGCGGCGGCGGCGTCGCTCTGATATACCGATGGCGTTTGGGCATGCGTTTGGGTTTGCGGCGCTTGGCCGCTTGCGCGGGCGGGCGGCCTGCGCGCCGCGGGCTACCACGCCGACCTGCCCGACGGCAAGCGGCGCGCCATCGAGGCCGCGTACCTTGGAGGCAAGCTCGACCTGGTGTGCGCCACGCGCGACTCGTTTGGCCTGGGCATCGACCAGCAGCACGAGCGGCTGGTGACCGGCGCCGGCCTGCACCGCCCGCCGTGGACGTGCACGCCGAGTGGCAGCGGGCGATGGCCAGACGGG